>QVNZ01016054.1:0-83314 GCA_014825645.1 Pseudomyrmex dendroicus | reverse complement strand
GAGATAATACTGGTCTGTAATTGGTTGAATTGCTTACGACCTTACGGTTACGACTAAAACTTTTTCACGTGCAAAGGCCTTAAGACGGACGCTGATTTTGCGATAGCGGTTAAGTCCTCACGACGAGAACTCCCCACTCATCTTCTCTTATAAGCACTAGGACATAACTGTACTCACTTACGTACGTATGGTCATCGTGGTGCACGACTCGCGAGCTATCGCACTCTCGTTCCGCTGTGTTGCTTCTTCTGGTAGCCACCACGAATGATGAAGTAGAAGTCGTGGCGGAACAGAGAAGACACATATATATACGCACTTATACAGAGAGCATCGTAGCCTATCACAGAAGAATACGGGATGACTCTCCTCCAATGTGCCCGGAGAAAAGCTGAGCGCGGTAAGATTTATCGGCCTTTTACAGATACTGAGCCATGCTCAAAATGTTGCAAAATAAACCGTCGCCGTGCGCGTGCGCGCACATTTGTGTATATGTATACGGGATTTGAACCGGATAACGAGGCGCTACTGCCACGGTAAATAACCCTTGGTCATTTATTAGCTGAATTTATCTTGCCACGCGTCGAACAAAAGATATGGACTATGCGTCGTGACCGTTGTCTTTTTCCCCTTGGATTCAACCCTTGCCCCTTCTCCTTTCTCTCCTTTCCCATCCAACCGTTGTCGTCCGTCACCCGCACAACAACTTAGACGTTCTCTCTCTCTCTCTCTCTTTTCCTTCTACCAGCTTCAATTCCACCGTGGCTCGTTTTACTGCGCTCAGAACCTGCCGGAGTCGGGAATCACCTCAGGCACCTGCGTGGAACTCGCGTTATCTGCGTGAGACTATCTCGACAGGATTATCGGCAAATCCGAAAAATGATGGCACCAAGATCGCGAGGTAGTACGATCTTGTGTCAGTTAATCAGTTCGTTCGAAGCACGTGACGCGAAGGAGGCGCGTGAGAATCTCGCTGCGATTACTTGAAAAATCTCTATATATGTTTAATAAGCACGATGTGAATCTGGTTTGAGATGATAAAACGCCTTAGCTTTTTAACGCGATTTCAGGGACATGCCTTATCAGGTCGTCAAATTAACCGCCCGTTATTTTGTAACCATTATAATTAATAAGATATTTGATAATGTCATCCGAATCAGAAAAACTGTTGAGGTACATGTTGGTTGTATCAGATATACATCGTTTTTTCTTTGTATAGGATGTCAAAAACTTAAGTAAAAAGAATAGTACTTTCTTTAACGTTGAAAAATCAAAGAAGTTTCTTTTTGCAAGATATATAATACAATAGCGACGAAGAATATAAAGCGTCTCGAGAATTGAGCTTACATGAAAGAATAAAAAAAAGACCTTTTTTTCGTACGGAAAATATCGAGAAACCAATCAGATTTAAAAAATTTAGCATATTTAAAAGTTAATTTTTATTATTGTAAATAAATGATAAAATATTTTTTATACTTATTTTTAACTCGATATTTTATTCATAAATAACATTTTTACACTCTATTCTATATACTATGTAGCTAATCATTTTGCAGCAATGTGCACAAAATATAATAATTTGAAAGATTTGATAAGTCACAAAAATGCAGGAGTTCACAAAAATAATCTCGTTCAGAAGTTCATACGAGTTACAGCTCGTCCGATTGCAACAACGGATGGCGACTGACCATGAAGTATATATGACAGTAGATACGCGCGTCTCGTGATTTAGCACAAGCCGGGACTAAACAGCGTACCGCCGCTAATGTAATGTCCGGAAATCGGCAGGGTCGAGGCGTGTTTCAATCGCAGTCGGTTAACCGGAGACACGTTTCTCTCAAGTGTCTCGTCTCTCTCTCTCTCTCTCTCTTTCTCGTTGCATCATTAAAATGCTAGGCGAAGCCACATCGCTAATACAGTATGACTGTACATCGAAGCAACAAGGTTCAATTCTTACGGTAGGTTCAACACAGTGACGGATTTATCGCTTTATGGACCGTTGATCGAAATCAACGGCAGGTCTACCTAGCGAGTTTAAGGTCACCTCCCCCGGACTCTCGGCTGCTGTCGCGCGCTCGCGCCCCTGGGGTTAAGTGGCATTCTCGGAAGTTTTATAATTATTTCCACGGAGGTGAGATCGTTAATCAGTAATTGGACGAGCGGTTCTCACCGGGGAAATAAAGAAGGGAAGAGAAGTTTGCGGGGATCGCTTGCGAGCCTATTACGTTGTTAAGAGAGTTCAGAGGACTCTCTTTTCTTCCTCTCTCTTTCTCTCTTTCTTAGAAAAAATAGCAAAACTTATGTTTCCTTGTAACGATGTATTTATTAAGCGACGCTTTATATGTCCGATAGAAAATGGCGGTGATACTCGCACACGACGCGCCACACGATACACGACTTCGTTAGTTGCAGTGTCACAATCGTTGTGTCTTGCGATTTTTCGCGAATTTTCCTCTAATCTATGATCATCAATCTCTGAGCCGTTTCATCTACGTGTGCGAAAACTTGGCACAACGAGTCGCGATAAGTAACTAATAGCCTTCCTTAGTATCCGGCATAATGTATTTCTGTCAGGAATTGACTTGAAATGTTCCTTTGTTATCGCGCAGCGCGATTCTTGCTGTTATACAGTATAAAAAAAAAAAAATACAACGTATCGCAAACGTAAATTGTGCTGACATATTCTATAAGTGATTAACTTTACGGTGCTTGACTTTCCCTGTGCGAGCAAAATTGCACTGGTTTTTATTTGCAGATAGCCTAATTGACTTATCAAGTCGGTTCTAAGGAATAAAAGAAAATATCTCGGAAAAGAAAGTCTTGCGCGCGCGAGTCAATTTGCAAGACCCGCAGCGTGATGATAAAACCTAACGTATCGTCTTTCGCTAATTGATATTAATGCACCTGCTGAGCAACAAGTTATCGAGAATTTATCCGGTAAACGATTACGCTGGTTGCCGATAAAGTGCGATGCGAGGAGTCGCTTCACGCGGCGATTTCGATTAGCAGAGCGCGAGTACGCAGCACGTAATAATTTCCTCAGGCACAATTCATTCGAGAAATTCGCCCCAGGTGTGAAAAATTAATTCCGTTAAACCGATTAGCGCTTGGTACGCGTTTACACTGGAAAAAAACTAGAAAGATATATACGATCGTGTAGCATGTGCCCCGCTTTGATATTTAATCTCGTGCATAATAATACGACTGCAATAACGCAGCAACGATTCTCTACTTGAACATATTTTTTTGGATTTTAATTACGACATAAATACATGACAACTACGAATGACTAAAATTACATCTTTTTATCATGAACTTCAATTACACAAAGGATCTTAGCGCCTCTTTTTAGAAGAAGAAAATATCTCTCGTCCTGTTACCTCTTTTATCGAGGGATATTAAGATCGTTCTGCATTAGACGCAAATCGTGCAAAATTGATTTTGACAAATCTTGATCAATCACATTGATTGATTGGCCAATTTGATCAATGCGATTAGTTCATTCTACGAAACCAGCGTTTGCTCCTTGCGATTAATATAAAATTTTTACGCGTCTCTTCTCTTTGAACTTTACGTCACGCAATACTCGTAGCAGCGATCTGTTAAACTCTGATTTTATCACATCTTGTCCATTGTTCCAACATTCTGTCTTTTTGAAACTACTATCTTCCCTTTGACGACTCTGGCCAGTCATGATAATTCAACAACAACTGTTAAGCGATTATGCACTATCTAAAAAAAACGCATAATAACACCTGCGTGCTACGATGTTTTAACAAGAATGCCGGTTCTTGATATTTTGGCGGACTCGATTGCGCGTACACGCACGCGTATCTGCTTAATCGCTTCAATTTGTACTCGAAGTGGAGCGTGCGACGGAATCATGCGGAAATCTGACTAATGTTGTCATCCCGGAGTGCCAAAAATTTCAAAATAATTTGTAAACAATCAATGTAAAGATAAACGCGAGAATAAAGAGACAATTTCGATTCTAATTACACTTTTCATAACACTTAATAAAGTATGTTTTACGCACATTCTTTTTATATCGAGACTAATGTCTTGAACAATTCTCTGCAACTGAGATGTGACGGGACGTCGTCGTCTCGTTCGGAAATTCAGACATCCCGTATAACGACACGAATGAAAGAATAAACAAGCAAGTGAGTAAGTAGACGGATTTGCGTAGTCTGAGCGAAACAAGGAGAGAAACAATAAACGCGTTTTGCAGGAAAAATAATATTATTGTAAATAATGCAAACTCACGCATTTACTCACTCGGTCCGATGTTTGATCGCGGATATATATTGGCAACGAGGACCGAAAGCACGCACGGTGGTCTCACCGTGTGGTCCTCAGGTCGAGAGGAGTCTGCTGATAGCATTCTCACACACTCTCCTCCTCTTTTGCCTCTTCCACTTCATCTTTCTTCCACTAACATCACTCCTCGCATCTTCCTTCGTCTTCACGCCGTCTTACGTCTCGCCGCACGACTACTCTTCTCTCACCTCTTGTTCTCTTCTGTTCTCTTTTCCTCGTCACGCTTCTTCTTCTTCTTCTTCTTCGTCTTCTTCTTTCACGTCGTCGTCTTTGTCTTGTTCATTTTCTTCCCTGACTATCACGAGAGGCTTCTGCCTGTACCGAATAAGCCGCGATTTTTCGCAAACTCTCTCCTTCGCCCCCGTCATTCCTTCTCTCGCGCTTGCTCCCGCGTTATTTCATCCCTTTCTCGCTCGTGCTAGTCTTTGCCCGAACGTATAACATACAATTACCCGAAGACCAGATTACACGGGGCATGAGAGAGATGCTCTCCACGCTCGTTATGCCATCACAAAGCCGCGTTCACATTGGCCCACTTGAGACCAGCTTCAAGACCCGGCGGAGAGAAGAGAGATGCGCTCTTAGGAAGAGTCAGAGAAGGGATAAGCCATACTGCTTTATCGTTTCCTCTTTTTTCGTTGGAATCGGTGTTCTGTCTACGGTGGTTAAGATTCAAGGATGCCCCGCATCTATATTTTCGATGCACTCGCTGTCGATCGATCAGGTCGATTTGTGCTGAAGAGAGTTAGTTTTCCAGGAACGTGAAAAATGTTGATTTCTGAATCCCGTTCTCTGAGTGACATACACGCGACGAGATGAGCGCAAATAGAAATTCCCAGTACAGAGAGGAATGCCGTCGTGTAGACCGGCCCGAGATGTTTTTCTGATACGGAATAATTTTAATTCTTTGCGGCGCCGAATGTGTATTGCCTTATATGAATCATCGCGCGCTATCGTTCGCCGAGCGGTGCCGTATGTAGGGAAACGTATAATTTTTTTTTTATTATTCCTTCCCTTCTTACCAATTAAATATGTGTACGCTTCCGATCTATAATAAACACTTGTCACGCTATAAAGGACAGAAAAATTATCACCTGCAAGATTTGTGCGATTTATGAAGAAACAGTACAACAATGCATGTTCAGAAATAAGCTAAGTATTGCAAGTAAGTTTGTAGAATTAATATTAATATTTACATAATATATTTAATATATTTTTTCTATAATAATTTCATTTTAGTGAACTAACACAATATAGCTGTATTCATTTCAGATGACATGTATATTTTTTGGTATCTTGTCTCACTGTGTGTCAACGCAGTCGACGTTTGTCTATGCTCTTCTCCCGTTGACTTTTCACAGACTCTCAAACTTTCCGAGTTCCTGAGAGCTCGTGCCGTGTTCCCTACTCTGTCATCGTCCGACACGTTAACAAGTTCGCGGTGACGCTCGAGTTGAGCATGTCGATTTGAAAGCGGCGCTGACATCTGCCGACGATCGTCACCTCTCAAGCATCGCCGCACCTTGCAAGCTGCTCCACTTCATATCCTCGAGTAGCTGCCACTAGCAAGACTTTCCGTGTGGCTGTAAAGTCAAATAACCTAATCCATGTTACGTTTCAAGTCCCGCGCAACATCGACGCGCGTTAAATACATTCGACACTGTTAATGCGTCTACGACAATTATAGGCAGAGTTATTCTCGAAATATACGACGAGTTGTAATCAATTGTAATCAATTGTAACGTTAAAATAGAAGAATAAATTATATTTATTAGCCTAAAGACTATTGTTTAAAAAGAAATTATTATAGAAAACAATGTCTATTAACTTTCCTGAAAATAAAATGAGAGATAGAGCACGTCTTACTTACTGTCGAAAGGGACTATATATTTATAGCCGCGCAATTATTATTATTATTATTATTATTATTATTATTATTATTATTATTATTATTATTATTATTATTATTATTATTATTATTATTATTTTATTGCATTACGACTATAGAACGTATCCGTACGCGATTTTTACTGGTGGGACTTAGAAATCAATCTAAATGGTGTGGCCGTTAAATGATTCTATGGTCGTCCATTATAAGTCTTTATGGAACTCTAGTTCCCAGCTAATGGCGTCTAACTAAGGCATGTGAGGTTTGAATAAACGATTCGTTCACAAATCTCTTCAACTTCGGACTTTCAGTTAGCTAAGAAGGCGGGCGCGAATCTCTTTTAGGCCTTGACTCGAACATGTCGCCTTAAACAAGCAATAAGTATTCTGTCAGTCCGCAAGGTCAACTGTGTAAATTTCATTGTTCACATTATTATTCTGAGAAGCGGACTTGGAAACGTGTTGACGGAAAGATCATTGACAAGGGTTTCTGGGGGAAATCTTACAACGTCTCATTTTTTACTCGTACCTACTTCCAGATGCTAACCTTTCGGTGATTTTCAAATAGAAATTTCGTGAGAATTGATTTATAGACGAGATTTGTTCGGTTGCAAACATTGTTTCGTGAAAAAATCTCAAGGTTACATCCGCCGTTAACAAACTATATACAAAAGAAGAAAAGAAGGAGCGCCATCGAACTTCTGCCATTCTGCGAATTTCGTGAATTATTAAGGGTGATTTTGAAAAAAGTTGTCACGAATTGCCGATAATTATCTCAAAAGCCGCACTCTTAAACATTAATTAATATCTATTATCGGTCTTGCTAAATAATTATTTTCCCGAAAAGTCTGCAGACAAATCCTTCCGTTCTTATGCAAAATCACATGTATTTCCTAGCGTTGCATGTAAATTACATGCAGCGCTGAGAAATAACAAAGAACGTTGACAAGTTAATCTCGGGCGCTTTACAGCTCTTTTTCCAAAGCGGCGCTCGCCGATTGCCCAAGAGAGTTTACAGATATGCATCTCTCTCTTTCTCTCTCTCTTTCTCTCTCTCTCTCTCTCTCTCTTTATAATAATTATTATAATCGGCTGTCAGTAGCCTCATTAGCGTGTCACATGGAACGCGAGTGCGTTAAATCAAATTTGAATCTCGATGTCGTCGCGATTGGAGAATATGTGTGTGGATAAAGAAAGAAAAGCAAAGATATATAGAGATAAAGGAAAGAGATAAAGAAAAAAGAGGGAAAAACGAGACACTTCTACTATTATCAAATAGAACATCTAAAAACAAAAATGCATGTGCACTTTTAAATAACAAACTTAAAAGAATTATATTTTAAAGTTCTGGTGGTCCAACGGAAATTGGATAATAATTACCACGTGATGTGCCGTGCGTGCGCGAGATAAGTAGTATTAATGTTGTCTGTGGAAACGATCCCAGGATTCCGCTATTATTATATACAGCAACCAGTCTATGCAGCGACCTGCTGTTTGCTGCGTGAAACTACTTAGCTTGTTAACTTCAGAAATACAATAAGAAAAAAGATTATATGAGTATAATTTATAGTTTTGTCATCGCGATAAATTAGGATAAGGTAAATAAGTTCATTATATGCAAGCACACAAAAACTTTTTGCTAGAATAGCAAAAAAGAAGATTAGTTACTACATAGCTAGAAAAATTTGTTAAGCCTATCAAAGTTTTTGTTTTGTCAAACGTGTTATTGCGGTAAGACAAAAACTTCAGTAGCAAATTTTCCTTGCTGGCTATATAATAGTAAAATTTTTCTTTCTTTTTTTGAGTGAAGAGATTCAGAATTGCGTTACAAATAACTTAACGTTATATCAACTCAGAATCATACACTTAAAGAACTTGTGATTTATAAAACATTTTAATTGTCTTTTTATTCACTATCTTTATAATATTTTGTCTTCCGATATTTTCTCTAAACACTATAAATCATTCTGCATAAAAAGTTTTTTTCTCTAGCCACATTTTTTTTATTTAACATGCTAGTAAGTTTAGATTTACAAAATAATACATATTGTGAATAAAATCCAAGCAAACAATACAAATTTACATATCGCAATTTTTAACATCGTAACTTAATTGTAAACAAACTGCTTTCAAATTTACTTCAGTTTAAAAACAAATCAGTTTGGTTTACTTAATCGATCGAGTTTATAAATCTAGTCGATTTTTGTCAAAAGTTTTAGTTAGAAATTTTACTATTACGTTATTTCATTATTGTAAAATATTGAGAAGATATTTATTGTTTTTTTTTAAGGATAAAATATCAAATGGTTGTTTTAATTGTAATCTTCTTAAAATATATTTTAACGCTAATATAGAGCATCAGTGTTACAATCTTTGAAACTCAATGAGTAACACAATGAGACTTGCGACATATATCAGTCTTAATCTAAATGAAATATGACATATTGCGGATAGAATGCTTTATGCGTTCCATGTTCATTAATAATCACAGCTACGGGAGAACATATACGTACACGAGGAAGATGTTCCACAGAACTTCATTCTCGCTTCTTTTTATTTCCGCGTTGTCTCCCGTCCATCGCGAATAGCATCTATTTGGAGTCACTTTGTTCTAGCCAGGTACTTTCGTTCGATATAGTCATGCGTTACGTATTTCTTCATTATCATTCGCATCTAATAATAGCAAGGCTAAAATCTAATCCGACGGAATTACTCGTAAATCAATAAGTAACGCGCAAAACCAGACCAATTTTGTAGATTGTTTTGACCAAGTTGCTTTTAGAAATCTATGCGATCTTTCAGGCAGAGAAAGTTGGCGGCGCAAGAATAACTCCTCTCTTCTACGCGGGAGGCCCCAAGTAAACGATCTACGCTGATTAAGACAGAATTAGGAAGAAAGAGGTGCGTGGATGAATTAGTTTTATTATCTTGGACTGCATTCGGGCGCAACGGAAGCACCTGCTGGATAGCTCTTCGCTTATAAATCCAGCACGCCATCTTTCAGGGTCACGAGCGTCATGGTTAGTGCTTAGTGACTCGAACGGAATCGCGGAGAGCGATGGACGGAACGCAGAGAGAGAGAGAGAGAGAGATCCCGAAGAAAAGAAGAAGACCTTAGAAGCGGGTTATTACCGCCTTGTTAGGCGGTAGAAGGCAGCTGCTCTCCATTTAAGTTCAAACAATTAAATTGTCTGGTCTCGCGAGAGAGCCTAATTACTTTCCTTGTTATACTCATCTCTCGCTTATTGTCTCCTTAACGCGACAACAGTTCGGGATGGCTTAAACGTGAATTATTTTTCGTGCGATATCGAGGAAGATCGAATCTTCGATGTCTGCCGCAATTAGCTGGGGAATGTTTCTTGCTTTGATGTTATCGCAATATCGATATTATTCGAAGACAGAAGTTCTCTTGTCTAATAGATTGTGACTTTATTACTTGATCGAAGCGTTGTCTCTCTAGAAGACAAAAATCGTGCTGTGAGGCGTGACCGGGCAAAGACCGGATACGCTTTCGTACGAGCTATAGCACGTTAACGTGTAATGAGGCGCACCCAAGATCAAATTATTATTTTCCTTTCTGACTTTTTATTCCGCTTAAGGGCTATTAAACGAGCTGTGCGATTTTCTTGTTGCGATCGACTTGGGTGCGGCGCATCATCACGAACCGACAACTTGTGACAGACAAGGTATTTCCTCCTCTGTCTCAACTCTTTAAAAGCTTCTTAAAAGCCAGCGCTTTGCTTTTTTAAAGCAAATAGTAGTTTTAGTTCCTGGCGCTTCGGTATCTGAACCATTTGGTAGCTCGAAATCGCACATACACAATTCAAAATAAATATATAAATATTCATTGATCGTCGTAACGGAAGTATGTTACACTTTTTGAGTTTCTATGTTGCATTGTTTTCCGCATCGATTGCCATTGTCCAAAGTGCATCTCAGAGTATTCTCACGGTGTTTATACAAAGTAGATACATTTTTTTTTTAATTTCTTGATGCGGTGGTTTTAACGTAAAAGCTTTTTATACGTTGTTTCGTGTGTGCAGCTGCAGCGCGCGACGATGTCCGTCGCTCATGCGATGATGATCGTGGTAACAGTCTTGTTGCTCTGAGCGATTACTTTAAGATGTAGATTGTCGTCTCTCCGATCGCCGCTATAAATTTGCGCTCGCGTCTCGCGGTGCACTTACGGTGCGCACGTACAGCTCATAAATTTCGCGGCCGCTTCTGGAAGTCCGTTGGCGCTGAGTCTGGCTGAGAGCTCTTGCGCGGTTTTCGGCTGCGACATTGATTCGTCCATTATTCATTCTTGACGCTCCCGATGATGGATTGCCAATGGCGTTGATATAACGACACATTTCGCGCATATGCTACATACATAGATTTGCTGTCGAATAACATCTCGTTATTGTTACTCATTAGTTTTTTTAACAAATCAACTGAAAATTTCATGATTATTAGATCAGAGAAATTATAATATGTATAAATATTATATATAATTTAAGTACCTATATGTATAAATATTATATATAATTTAAGTACCTATATATTATACATAGAAGAGAGACAAAAAAATTTTTAAGAGTACAAAAGAGACATATTTATGTTTCTAATTTTTTTTTTTTTTTTTTATTTTAAGAATATTTTATAACATCCGTTTAAAGAACGTTATGCCAAACGAATATATTTTGAATGTTTATTTCGAAGTGAACGTTTGAAAATAAGTAAAGAATTTCATGAAGTTGTACAACATTTCCGTGATACTGCAAGTCTTTCTCTAGCGATTCTTAATAAAAGAATAAGCAGACAAAATGTTCACTTTTGAAATAGAGTACGCAACCTTGAAGCTGATAATCTTTTTAACTTCTCAGCAGGGCGGTTAGAACCGTAAAATAAAGAAATTTTGGTAACGTGCATCTTTCTTTCTACGTTGATTTCACGAATATATATTGACAACTTTTGCGAACAAAATAACGTAGTTTTGACAATAGTGTTTTTCAAAATTCGAGCTTTATTTGTTTCTAGATCCAGCTTTGAGAAGAAAAAACGATGGAAGAAAAAAAGTATGACGATAAAACAGAAAGCGAGACGAGGCGAAGCGAAGAGGCACGCGAGAGTATCATGCAAGGCAAGTTCTCGTGCACGAGTATCTGTAATGACAGATTACTGCGGCATTAATTCCTTGTTTAACCAACAAACAGCTTGCCCGGCATGCTGTTTAAGTAATAAAATATGGCGTCCGTGCCCCGGGGGCAGCCGACAACTGGGTCTGCCGCACTCCCATCGCAGATCGCTCGCCCTTTTATCATTATTTCGTACCCGCCATCGCGTACATTGCTAGATGCACTTCGCATTTCGTTCTACCATCTTTGATTGATCACCTTCGAATTGTAATTTCTGTCCTCGGAAAATCCTATGTGTTTTTAATGTCTGTTCCAAAGTTAGCATGGTGCAATATAATGCCGAGCGAATATCAATATAAGTTCCGTTCAAGAAAAACTCGCATATTTCTTTTTTTTCTTTCTTTACACCTACACACGTATGTGTAAAGAACATATATACGTACATATACATATATATATATATATATATATATGTGTAAACAGATTTATCACTTAAGCGATTTACATAAAAAATAACGCTCAATAATTATGTTTCATGTAAGCGCGTAAAGTGCATATTGCGTCAACGGCTTTTTACAGTTTGGGGTGCGCAATCCGGAGCAAAAAGAAGAAAAAAATAAAAGCGCATAGTGGAGATCGCTGTTAAAGTCGCTGCGCTGAAAGCGTGATAGCTTGTCGAGAGAAAATGGCTAGTGATCATCGTCTTCCCTTCCAGTACCAACAATCTCTAAGCATTATCCCTCGCCTTCAGCCAGCGCGTCGAGCGTTCGGCTCTTAACAGCGCGGAAGACTGAGACGACGTTCGATAGAAAACAAAGTTCGGCGACCTAAAGAGTCGATCGATCTCATCGGAGCATCACCGGTGATTTCTTCTCGCGAAATCTTAGCAATAAAGAATAAAGAATATAGTTTTTGTTAAAAACGAACGCTTGAGAGTTCAAACAGTGTTAATTGATTTTTCTCTTGCGCCGTGTCGTAGACATTCTGCAAGGTTATTTTCTACATATTAGCCTTGCATCTCGACAACAGAATTACGCACCTATGACTTCTTTGTATATTTTCTTCATATATTTTCAATATTTCAGTTATTCGACAAAGAAAGATACCATTGTTACTGTACAAGGTGATTCGCCAGAAATAGAATATCGTATTTTTCTTTCTTACGCAGCAAGAGCGTTATAAGGAAAACACATCGAAGAGAAAACACAAGGAACAAAACAAAACTTTCATAGTTAATTATTCAAAATTAAAGTTGCTAACAATTTTGTGTCAAATCAAAATATGTATACATTTCTTTCGAACAAGATTAAAAGATTATTCAGCTATAATTTGAATATTTATTATTATTTATAGCTTCAGAAATTTATTATATTTATATTTTAACTAAACTACTTTTATGCATGACTCTTTGTAGCGTTTGTTTCGAGAATCGTTAAAACACAAATCGTTTCTGTTTATTTTCTAAAAAATAGAATGTGTCATATAAGTACATCCTTATGCATTCCGTATTAAAAACCTTAAATCCTCTATGTCCGTGACAAAACTCCGGAAAAAAGACATTATGTGCTAATCCGCTTTTAACTTGTCAGTAGAACGCAGTTTTAGAAAAACTTTTCCGTAGCTTTTTATGAATAATATCTTTTGATTCTTAACGCTTATCTTTTCTTCTTGGACTACCGCCGCTGTGTGAAAAGCACACTCAAGGTGCAGCGCTTCCTTTGACCACATCAAAATACGTGACGAGCTTAGATATTTTCCTTCTTCGATTCTAATTATTCTAAACGGACACATAAACGCGTGCGCGCCTTCCAAACCTTTTTAGAGATCCTGACCACGTAATCAAAATAATATAATCAAAATATATCACACCATTGCTAGCTACTTGCTCAAATTTTAATAAAGAACATTGAGATTTCAGATAAAGTCATTCTTTTCTCGCAACTTGTCCTTACTATCAAAAATATTAACGAGTTTAATACGTTCAGAGGTAACGCTCTTCGGTTATTGTCGTGTTCGAAAAAGAGACAAATATGTCGAAACAGAAAAAAAAGAAAACATGCACACTCGCGTCCATGCTGAAAAAAATTGCCGCTGAAATTTGCCGCGCAAAAATATGTCTCTGTCGTTCGGAAACGTTGAATACGCACGTAGATATGGTCGTCCCCCGAGAATATCGGGGGATGAAATATGATTACTGGATTTGTCAAAAACAGCTGTGCCATGGAAATTTGTTGGTCGGGCGTGAAATTAAATTCAACGAAATTTTAACAATTGAAATTATATTCGAAAAGCGTTATATGCTCATTTACCTTACTTCATTTTCTAATCACTGTTAAAAGTTAAAATGCGCTTGAAAATCAAATAACATGTGTAACTCTATATCATACGTAGAACACTTTTTTTGCATAGTTATTTTCATATTGTATTGATAAACACAATTTTTTTATATATTGATACAGTGTTGTTATATTCTTATATATTTAAATCGTTTATTTGATAATAAACACTTAGACAAATAATTTAACCTCAAACTTATGAAATCATGTTGATTAACGACTATTTCTTTTTAAACTAACATTGATAGTTTTCCAGTGACGCCTCTTTTACCTGTCGCTCAGAGAATGGAACAAAGACATGTAGCAGTTTTTAAACTTCTAGACTCTTCTCATTTCAGATCACGTAATGCACAAGTATTATTCATCGTCCGGCGGCAATTTTTAGTGAGCTAAGAGTCAAATGGCATTGTCTCGGTGATGACCGCGTACGACGCCACGCTCCGAAAAGAAACAAAGATATATCCATTTGGACATAAAGTCCGGTGAACTCATAAATCCGTGCGGCTTTGATCCAGAAGCCGCAAACGGGGCAGTGGGACGAGACCCGCGAGAAGCGAGGAAACGCTCTCTGATGGAAGGTAGAAGGAAAAAGGGTAAGAAGAGAGGCAAAGAAAAGAAGGTGACGCAGGTTGCGTGCGGGTGGTCTCCTGCGGCATAGGTAGATCGCAGGTACGTCACGCGTCTTTACTCCGTTCGTAGGATGCCTTCTTTATTGGCTTGCCTCTCGGCATGTAAGAATCCGCTGCGGAATTCGCGTCGCGAACAGGAAGCAGACATCAGAAAAAAATCATTAAGCGCACGGTAGCCGCTGAGACGACGTTGCTTTAAGGGATGATGATTATTCATTTTGTTGCAGAAATATATTCTTGAGGTTTGCATACTTTTCATTATCTCGGATAAATCTTTACTAGTTTAAGATATCCTTTATCTACGCATTCGCACGCAAAACATTTCTTTTACAGGTTTTCCCAGTATTCATAAATACTTATGTTTTGTGCAATCACTTTCTTTTTTTTGTCATATTTCTGCATATTAATTTTGCGTTCACATCTGCAATGTTTTTTAAATTGAAAAAACAAATAAATAATATATTATCACATCAGTATTCAAATAATTAAGCGGTAAAACACTGCTAATTTATTTAATAATAAGCATTCACAATTTTTAACACGTGCAACGTAGATTTTTTTTGTTTATTAATATTAAGCTTTGAGATTATTTAGTTTTCTACGAAACAATGTGTCACTGCGACATGGCAATATTTTTTCGATTTTTTTAGTACAATCAAGCAGCGCAACAAGATTCCTCAAGATTCCAGTTAAGAAGTTTCATTAGTTTCCTTTCGCTTTTTCCTACTTATTAGACTCACCTACTTCTCGCGTCTGAGTTACAACGTCCTGGGAACGTTTCTACGCTAGCGGTATTAAACGGACGTGGACAGTTTTTGTCAGATTGATCGCGTTGTGGCTGTCATTTCTCAAATCGGAGAAAGCAGTTCACCGAGACTTTCCAGAGCGTGGTTCTGATTTGCGCTTACGGCTCCCGTAATTACGCTTCCATCGAAGCGACGGACGCGCGTTTTCTTGTCGATCATCCCGATCTATCTCGATCTGGCAGCTGCGAAACGTCACGCTTCCGTAACAGTGATGACATTGACTTTACTTTATTCCATCAGCGAATTAATCTTCAATCTTCTTAGTTGATGAATCAATTTGCTTTACGCAGTAGATATTACAGAAAGTTTTGTTTGTTCAGTAAATTTTGAAGTTTTGTTTTTGTAGTCTTGCTCACTTAAAAAAACAATTTGTTACTTCTTTTATATATATATTTTTTATAGCCAACATTTATGTAGTTTTTTCTATAATAATTCAAAATTACGAAACGATAATTCGCTTTTGTTGTGTAGTGGCATTTTTCCTAAGCCGCTTATAACCTGCCACTAGCAATGAGTAGATTATAATAAGTTGCTTGACAAGAAAATCAGCGATTTAATTAGTGACGAAGCTCATATGTCAGATAACTATGTTATGACTAATCTATGTTACTGTCACCGTTTTCAATTTTAACAGAAACGAGCTTGTCATTGACATGACGCAAAGTACTTAACTGCCAAATCGATTTACAGTTTATGAATCAGCTGACAGTTACAATTAACTGCAAGAATGCGACAAAATATTTCTGGAAATGCGAGTTAGCCGTTACAATGTTTATACTTTTATACGTTTTAGCACGGTAATTTGCGATGCGCATCCATTGAACGTTGAATCAGTGACACGAAGAGTACGAAGAACACAAAAAGTATATTGTGTTCTTGTATATTGTGTTCTTCCTTTTTTTTTTTTTTTTTTTTTTTTTTTTACCGTATTGTATTGTTTTAATCCGCGTTTTTTTCGAAGTCCGCATTTTAATTAATCAAAAAATGTGATTGCGAAGATACAAAAACAAAGCAATGTTTGTGCGAGAAGTTCTTCAAGCGTCGATCCTGCGATTCACGATCCTTGAATTGCAGGAAAAGACTTATGAGTCATACGTCATAATTAAACAAAGTTGTGCGACAGGACCACCCAACGGCGGACCACCCCTATCCATTAGCCTCGATTAAATCAAAGCCAGCGACGCAATAGTAGCTTGAACGTGTTTATGATATTAAAGTTTATGACCGGGTGCACTATCGAGAGGCAAATATACGTAAGTACTGTAGAATAATTCAGAAGCCGTTGCACCGGTTTCTCACGCTCTGCAATCTCATACATCCAATTATTTCAACACGTCACTTATCAGACGGAAACTAAGATTGTGTGACTATTATACAAATGTGTAAAATGCATTATTTTCTCTCTCTCTCTCTCTCTTTAATATAATCTTTTAATATATATATTTACTAATTAATACTTATATATTAATACTTATAAAATTTAAAACTTAATACTTATAATATTTAAAAATTTCAAAAAAATTTAGATTAGCTTTTTAAAACAATATTAAACGCAAGATAAAATACGCGTACGTTATTTCCATAAAACATTACGTGCTCAGGATATCTAGTCATCGCTACACGTCATTGCGTGCGTTTTAAAATGTTTTTAAATAATCAATACTCTAACAATTGACTCATTGTTTCTTTATTCAAAAAAGTCATTTACAAACAAAAATACATTTTTATGCATAAAATAGAAATGTGTTGTAAGATTAAACAATAGAGCGTTCAATTCAATCTTGGTGATTCAATGTTAAATTAAGGTTTCCTACATCGAAATTTCTTTCTGTTTAACAATTAATTAATTATTACTAAACACAAGATTTTAAAAATCTATTAATGTCATCAACCGCTTTTCATTAACGACGATTGTATGATGAAAAGTGATTCGAATGAATGAATCGATTGATTGAATGCGCTTGATAAAAAAGAACGAAAAACCGTGAGTCTTCAGTGCTGGCGGCGTAACGTTGTCACGGTGCACGAGTTTTGAAGCGATTTTCCTCCTCCACAGATCTCGCCGACAATGATCCAGATGCACGCGTGCATCTGACATTTCTTCGCGTAGTAGGTAGAGTAGTTAGTTCATAGAAAGCGGCCCGTACGCCGTATCCGGTTAAATTGGTCACGGATCGGAACACGTGTTGACTGCGATCCCTGACGAATCGTCCGACGTTTTTCCCACACACAGAGGATCTTTTCGGCGCAGTACCTCGCTCTCTCGATCGCTCGACGACTCGTCGTCGTCGAAACGCGGAAACGCATACTTATTTCTGTTTGCATATGGAATGTATATTTCTTTGCGTGTGCGTTGAGAGATTAAGCCGAGTAAATATGGCACACGTTAGCCAAATATTTTGTATAGCTAATAAGATCTTATGCCATTCTTTTCTCGAGAAAAAAAGGTCGACTCATGCTAACACACCAGCGACAGCGAGGTGCCGTCTTTGACACTTATTTGCGCTTCGAATTTTTTGACACTGAGTCGATTATGCGGTCCTCTCGAAACGTTGGACTTTTCACACCTATTGAGCATATCTACGAACAGTCGTATTTCTTTTTCTGTGTGTGTGTGTGTGTGTATATACATATATTGGTGTTTGTTCTCTCAGGTGATTATCGATCGCGCGTGAGCTCTGTACCAGTGACAAAATTCATTTGCTCTCATCAATTGATTCGTTTATTTTTCTCATTAGCGATATCAGAGATGAAGGGCCGCCGTTAAGTACATATATCGAGGAAGAATATTACGCACGTTAAACTGCACGTTAGGCGTCATCTTGCGCAAGAGTCTTGTCAGATGGTATCAGAGAAAGCGCAGAAACGTGCCACGGAATAAAGTTTGACGGTAGAATCGTTTTAAGCAAACAACGTTTATCCAGGTGCAACATTTTACGATATAAAAGATTGACAGAAAATTAATTAAGTCGATGGTTTTGATTCTAAAATTAGTAAAAAAAGACAAGAATTTTTTTGACACAAATCCGCATATATTTAACGCGCATAACAATTGATTCGGAACGCGAATGCGTGCGTGTCAAATAAGATCGTTGAATTTTTAATTTAAGATAAACAATGATAAAAATAAATATTAAAAATATACTTGGATGAGTTTTGATATCCACTTTGATTACTCGAGCACATCTAAACATTTTCTTCGACGGATCAGATGAAGTGAAATCAGCAGCTGCTGCTTTTTTGTCGGTGGTGTGATTCTTCAGCGATCGATATAAGGAATTGACAGTCGGCAAAAGGACAACCTTCATGGGAGATGTGAGCGGGCGAGACGAACACGGATTAGACACAGTCTATAGGGGAACTGTCAGTCGGCTTTTTGACTTCGTCTGAGATTTTCTACCCTATGAGTAGATATATTCAGACTGCGTTGTATCTTGCACAAGTCTAACTCCGTACTCGTGGAAAATGCAAAATAATGCGTACAAGTTCCAAGTAGTAATTTTCTACATAATTATTATCATATAAAAAAGCATATAAAACATTCTGTAACATTTGTCTATATTCTTCAATTTATTTGGAAAAAAAGAGAGAGAGAGAGAAAAAGAGAGGAAAAAAAAGAAGAAGAAGTGCAAATGTATTATTTGCAATTTGCAGAGTTTAAAAAAAATTAAATAATAAATTTAAAGTAATAAAATTACTTATATCTATGTGCAATAAAGTTACGTAATAAATTTCATTTCGCAAGATAAAACATACAATTAAAGAATGTGCTAAATTTATTTGTAACATAACGCAATATAAACATTTGTTTACATGTAAATTTGCAAAAGTTGTTTTGTTTAAATTTATAATGTAGCAATTTATATGTAGTAATAAAATATACTCATCTGTTTTTAAATAGTGTGATTTTCTGATTTAGTTCTGGTTTTATATGACGGAGATAAAGGATGTGTCAGTCGAGGATAGTCTAGATACCAACCAGCTTTTCTTTTATTATTAGGTCAGACTTTTCAGACTGATCAAAAGGGCATTTCTTTCGCACGTGCTTTTCACAAGATTCACTGTTTCTCCCAGAAAAACTTGGAATTTTTCAAGCAAACTGCAAAACTGCTACAACTACTTTAATTTCAACTGATTCAATTTCTGTTTACTCTTGCTGAAAAAAATATTATATACAAAACTTTTCATCTTTTTATAAACGGAACGGACTGCAAATTGAATATCATGATTTGTTAAAAATTGCGGACAACTCACGGATTTCTAGCTTGCATGAAATCGAATCTCATTCTATCTACAGGGAAAAAATATCTAGCAAGTTTGTACATGACAAAACACAAAAATAGCTACAGAAAAACATGTTTTGTCACCGAGTGCTCGATGGTGACGGTTATTTTAAAATATATATATTTTTGTGTTACAAAAATATATATATATATGTGTGTGTGTGTAACCATATACATATACAAATAAGCAATTATACAAATATCATTTCTAATGTTTTTTTTCTTGTTTTACTTTAACTTCAGTGTAAATGTTTAATCAAATAATATAGTTTTGCTCAAAACTATCTTAAATATCTTAAATTTATAAAAATTTGATCCAGAAGCACGAATTTAAGATGCAGTTGATAACGTTAATAGTGCGTGTCAGACGGTCAAATTCAAAAGATGAAATTTGTCGCGTCCCAAATAATTTCGAAGAATATACAGGACCGTAATATTTCCTGAGTAAGTCGAGACTGATGTGTGCCTGCAATAACACACAATCGCGGATAAGAGCCTGGGAAGTAAGTTTTGCCACGTTCCGACTCTGCCTTTCCTTCTCTTTCTCTCTGTCTTTTTTACGCGGAAGAATGAGGACTCTCTTGCATATTTATCCTTTGCCTGTATTTTTACTCTTAGCCCTCAGTAAATGGACCGTTTTATTCAGAGAACATCCCGTCGATCTTTCACCTTTAATTCACCCCTTGCGTTCTTTATCTTTTGCAATTGGCGCGATACCACCTCGCGACAATGCCTTTCAACGTATTGACTGGAATACGTCTAGAAAGACGACGATGGCGACGAAGACGACGGTCTCTCAAAATTATGTTTTAATTCACTGTAAACGTGGTACATTCAGCTGCTTCGTGAGCGCTCCACGCATTCTCTCTAGCACTTTGCCGGAATTACTAATACGTAAGTATTGTTACGTATTGTTAAGTATTGATACGTAAAGTATTGTTTATACAACAAAGTTTATACAGCAAATAAATTAGGAAAACGTATCTATTATACATGTGTTATGTCGCGAATTGTCTTCGTATATCATACCGAATGTTATTGTCGCATTGTGTTTAAAAGTTGCATATAATTTAATTACTTGAATATTGATCAAATCGTAGCGCTTTGTTTTTAGAATTTGCACTATCTCACTAATATTTGCACTTTTAATTAAACGTCGCATCTAAATTTTTGGAGCGTTATTAGTTAGCCGCTTATAAATTTTTAAGCAGAAAACGAATGGCAACCTGCAAAGCGCCGGAAAAATTGGTTGTTTTTTTTTTTTTCAACTAGACTGTGCTGTGCATTTTAATGGCAGAAAGTGCAATACGAACGTGCCATAATAATAAAGCACTCAGAGCCACTCAGTTGATATCATTGCCTGCATAAATGTTGCTTGCTTGCGCCATTAGCATCCTTTATCTCTGACAACTAAATTCCCCGGAACATTTATTGTCAGTGCTTACGGTTAACGCACTTATATATGAACAGCACGAGGCTCTTTTAAGCTAACACTAATTAAGCGTCGACACTCATCTTTATTAAGACATTTTATAGAGATATTCTACTTACGTTTGCTACGCGCGCGCGTGCGTGTACTAACATATGATTTTCTGGTATTATTGTGCGATTCATAGTTTTCGCGCTGCATTTAATCACCTAGTCTTACTATTACTTTTAAGAAATGATTTATAACAAACGTACATACATTTACCTACGACTTTATGTCTTGATGTACAAAGTGATAATAATTATGTTTAATTATATACGCTTGCTGATTTGTATTCTGATACAAATCTTGTGTTTATTATGCACTTGGAACATATTAGTTTGCACGGCCACTTAGTTTTATTATGAGTGCCACTGGCACTACTATGTGGAACAATTCGTATTTACTGCCTATTTATCTTTCAATATTGATTTTTCACGTTATTTGATGGTGCCTATTGTGAAAGATATTTTCGTGAGGGATTGTTCATCTTGTATCTTTAATGACCTTTACATTTCTTGTAGCTGCGAGTTCATGTGATATTTTACGTATAATACTTTACCTGCTGTGTGAGTGAGAAAAATATAAATAAGTAATCTACCTTAAATTATTTTGAAAATGATCAAACGTTTAATAAATAAATAACTTTGAGTTAACACCAAAATAAATACTCTTTTAAAAGTATATTTTGTTTATTTAAAGAAGTACGTCAACGTATTATGCTGTAAAATTATTGACGCTGTCAATTGTTATGGAGCATTTTTCGTGAAGGCGAGCTCGTGACACAACATGCGCGTTATCGACACACATTGCGAGAACCGTTATGTTACGACTTCTCTTCCGAAAATACGATATTGCAACACAATAAAATCCTTTTTTTTTTTGGTGTGTTGTATAATATATCTCTTCGTTTTGTAAGGATTAAAAGTGATGGAGTCACGTGCCATTAAGTCTCGATGCTTGATGACATTGTTTTGGTGCAATCAGTCCAAATAAGACAGATACGCGAGGAAGGGATAGAATGAGAGAGGTAATATGACAGGGAGGGACGAGGGTCATAGAATGGACACTTGATACGGAATAACTCGTGATTCCGTGACATGATGCAACGATGACTGTCAAAAATCAACGTAGTTGATCAACGTAGTTGATTTTTGACAGTCGCACGGACGGGCTTGCTTATATTTTTTAATCGAAGCTGAAGCTGTGTGCACATTTTCGTAACGACATAATTATTTATTTTTTTACTCGTTATCATCGATGTTATTTAGTGTTGCGTGTACTTTTAACAAGCGATGACATTTTTTCGCGCGAATATAGCGATTCTGATCATCTCCGTAAAGTTTTAAATCATCGAATATTATCTATGCGAACAGTCTGTAACCGGCTTGGGATCGCGCCGCCAAAAAGTATCGCAAAAAAGTAATAGACTTTCGGTACAAGAAATCGATTTGCCGGCGTGATTGTCGCGTTACCGACGAGATGTAAGCGTAATTAATCTTGAAATGACGATCGCATTCGGCAAGAGACAAGTTTGGTATAATTTCTTACTTCATTAAATTTACACGGAAATTTCATGTCAACTTAATTTTATAAGTAAGACAAAAATGTAGTACGCGAAAAATGATCTCTGAACAGATACATTAACTTATCGTCTCATCTTTACCTCGTCATTCTTTGTACTTCAAGCGTAAAATTTCTCAGCATCAGTAAAATATTTCATTCCGCGATTTAATCAGAAAATAAAATAGTCTTTTTTCTGCAATCAAGAAGTAGCTGGCGCTGTAATCGCTATTGAAGAAATTAGTTACTGCCCTGTACGTAATGAATTTATTTCGGAGTCACACTAACTGTCAAGAAAGTCGTTCCAAGCGATAGGCTCGCACGACGAGGCAATTTGCTCGTTTTATCTCGACCGGTATTCTTTGTTTTTGATCCCGGAGCAAAGGGAAACTACTCACTTAAGATAGGGTATCTGCCTCGTACAACCGACGACTTCTATCGTAACCGAACGTTACATTGGCTCGTCGTGAGCGAGCACGTCATCGTTCTAATTAATTCCAACGCCCCGCGTTTGATTGATCAAGATATAGTAGATGGTGCAATTAGTGACTCTTCCTTCGAGGACTGATTGATGCACCGGCGCCTCCGCTTGTTCGACAAGATGCAAAAAAGGTGAGGCGTTCCCTGACTTGAACATTTTTATGACGCCTAAAATGAGTGCTTCGTTCGTTCAGTATCACGTGTCAAAAATAGCTAGCGTTATATATATGTTAATAATAACAATGTCTGTGAAAACAATAAATAGAGAATAGAAAATTAATTGTAATATCATATAAATTTATGTATATAATGTGTGTATATAAGCATGTTCTAATATGCAGCGTATTTAATATCGACGATATCTACTGTGATTTACGACATCAAAAATAGACATTATAAGACATTAAAGAGAGTACACTAAATTCTTTTATAATAATAATCAGATATCTTATATCTTTATTCCATTGCTTTACTTCGTTAAACTAAATTTATGTGTTCGCCAATTACTTGAATTTTGAATCTACTTAACATGCAATGGAGATTCGACTATCGTCGATGCTATCAATTGTGCGAAAATCCAACATCAGAATTATCGATTAATAAACAATTACACAAATGCATACTACACAATTATTTCTTTGTCAATATTTGAAAGAATTTGATATCTAATCATCGTGATATTATGAGAAATATTAAAAGATAAAAATCTTTATGTTATATATATCATTAATTACGTATTCACTATATAAATCGTGTTATTAATGTCGGTCAATATTACCCTTACATGTTTATTTTTAATTGGAATTGGAATTTTGTAGAATTAATAGAATATAATGATTAGTTTTATAAAACAAACGTGTTTATTTTTTATGGTTCTTTGCTGAAATAGATAGTGGTAATTAATTTAATACATATTTAACAGACAGTGAATATATAATGCGTGATTCGATGAGCGTATTTACAATAATATAATAATACATAATTAGAATTACACTCGTAGACGCGCAATTATATATAATTAAGACGTATATTTGCCATCAATATCGTTACGTAGCGCTATTCGTCGGTGTGCTCGGAAATGTGCGTGAGTATTTACAAAAGTAGATACAATATTTACAGAGAGTTCACATTTACAAACTAATAAGCGTTATGCGACCGTTATTTTATCAAGACAGTCGTGAATCTTTAGGAACAAGCTCTCACGAGACTTCTGTCTTTTCTCACTGTCATTTAATATACTATAATGATTACTATCGTCATACTTCATTCTTTACGATTAATTGACGAAAAAACGACAGGAATGGCAAAAAGGAATACGCCTCAGGTCGCAAAGAAGAGGCAGTGCGTGAGGAACTTTGTTATAAATGTTTTTTTATAAAAGAAAACAATATATTAGTGATGTAGTAATACAACTTTTGTTTTAAATGTCTCGTTAGGATCTATTATAAGTATTTAACAAAATTGTATTTAACGATTTGTATATTATAACATGTATATTTTGTAATATTCCGCTGCTCGTTTAGAAACAGAAAAAAGTGATGAAATAAAAAAGCGAAAAATAAAATATTTGTACATATCACTTTTTTAAAATGTATCTCTATATATTATTTAATTTTTCTTGTTGGTTCGTTCGAGCAAACATAGAGATATAAATGTTCACAATTAAGAAGTCAAATGCATAATATATAATCACTTGCTAATAAAGTAGAAATCACGTGTAGAATATAAAATAAAAATGCATTTTTATCCAATATATTATATAATATTATACACACACACATAATAAATTATATATAATATATATATAATATATATATATTAATATATATATATGATATTTATTTTATATATTATATATAATATATATTACGTATTATATGTGTTTTTTACACACATGTAAAGGTATATAAAATAAATATTATGTAAAGAAATCTGTTCTATGTCTCTTCTGTTATAATTGTTTCGCATATGGTTAATGTATGAAATATATTAAATGTACAAAAATTAACAAAATAATTTAATTACCCACAAAATGATCGCGCTATGCGTTACATGGCGGCAATTATTGCAGTATATGTACGTTTCATGATTCTTACTCACCGTTCATCATGTATATTCAAATCGTATAATCATGTTGATAAGTTTGCTGACAGTTACGCTAATTAATGCAAATCGAAATAGCGTGACTTTAAATCAAAGAAAGCGCGCTTGTGAAAGAGATCAAACGGCGAAATATTTAAATTAGAGATCCGTCGTTTGCAATGAAACAACTGATAAAATTTGCTCAATTGCTTGGATTACAACCTACTTTCGTACATCAATGATTCATCCATAATGTCGCATTATAAATAAGTTAATCGACACAGGGACGCGCAAAAAATTCACACAAAAAAACCATTAAAGAGCGCAGGATATGTATACAATTAATATAGATTCGAAACTATTTTATGCAACGATTTGGTTTATGCGTGCTAAATCTAAACGCGAAACTTCACAATCTAGATTCCCGCTGCTCTCACGTCATGAAATTATTTACAAACATAAATAAGATGAAAAAAAGTATTCTTAATAAACGCGTTCAAAGTTATTCAAAGTTTCGAGACTTCAGAGTATTGAAATATTTTGGTCGTTATTTGGTAGAACATTGCTCCAAAAAGTGAAAAAGAGATTTTCGGAGTTCGATGAAAAGTCAAGCTCTGTTAAATCTATCATACATTAGTGATAAGCACAAGACATCGGGAATCGATCTTGTATGTGTATATATATAAAATACTAGACGCTCTCGTGTTACATCCGGATCGCGCGTTACAGGTAAGCGCGCGAACGGCGAAAGGGTCACAAGGCGATCGACTCTCAACAAGTGGAAGAGCTGAAGCGCCTCAGTTAAGGAGGCGGAGGTCAATACAACGCGAGTGTATCGGTAAATACTGTATATAAGTAGTACGAACATCATTCTAAAGCGAAGAACGTTTCATGTATCTCGATGTCGCTCGACAAGAAAACATTAGCGCGACACGGCCAGGCGATCGCGCCCTATTGGACACCGGAAGAGCGAGACACGACCGGAAGAGGGGAGGTCGGTCTATCTCCTGCCGGATCGGAGCACGATCGCCGCTCTTCTGCGCTAGACGAAGTAAGTACGCGGATTGCCCGGATGCGGGGAGGCAATGATGTCCCCAGGCGGTGCGGTTGGCATCATCGGTGGTTCCGGTATCGTGCTGTATAAATGGCTGCCCCTGGAAGACAGACTGGCCGGACGGCCATTACCGGAGTGCAGCGCGCTATAGCCGTGCTCATGATGCTGATGATGGTGATGCTGGTGAGGGTGCTCTGCACCACTGTCCTCGTCCTCGGTTCGACTGGACGCCGAGCTGACGTAGGTAGACTGCGTGGGCGTCGGCGTGGGTGCATGGTGCACTGGCGCGACCAAAACGCCATTAGGCTTGGTCCACACATCTACCGCGGTCGACGGCGCTGCGGTGTACCGCGTCGGCGTGCGGCTGTTGCGGTCATTGGCCTTCTTACTATCACTTCGCTTGTCTACCGAATCCGGCATAGCAAATCGGAGTTTCTCCCAGAACCTTTTTTCGCCCCAGATCACTACTGTGCACGTCTGTAACAACAGCTGCAGCTCCGGATCCCGAGTAGGCGTTTCAGTAGCCAGGAGCACTACCACTCGGCGTTTCCGTGAAGTCGGCCTAATATTTTCTAACGCTGTCCTAAGAGCGGCGCGAAAATCAGGATGCTGCCACTCGTTCGCCAGAAACACCGGCGAGAAAATGATGACAATGCGTCTGGCGGCAGCCGCGGCTGGCGGTAGCGATTCTTGCGGCCTGGTCGGCGGCAAATCCCGCCAATGCAAACAGAGTGTCAATCCGGCTTGTTCTAGTTCAGCTGCTAAGACTCTAGAAACGAAATCCTCGTCTCGTTCGCTATAAACGATGTAACCATCATATAATCGGTCTCTTTCTTCATCGGGCGGTGCTGTCATTTTACCGAGACGCAGACCATAGCGCGCATGGGCCCAGAGGCGCACGTCTTGACGAAAAATAAAGCCCAAAGCAACGACAAGACAAATACCAATAATGGTTACCAAAGTGCCCGCGAGCAACGGCACGAAGTTGCCACCTAGCAGCGGAATTTCTTGAATGCCTCGACTCACAGCTTCCTTGGACGGATCACCACATCGTTTCATTGCTTGGGCTAATGTCTCAATGCCGTCGCGACAATACATTCTCTCTGGATCACCGCGATGTTCCGCGAGCCATGCACGAAGTCTGCCGGCATTTCCGCATTCGCAGCTCCAAGCATTGCCTTCTAAAGCAATCTTAGTATCGCCGTTGAGGCTCGACAGGGCTTCCCACGGCCGAAAGTCGACGATGCGATTGCTGTCCAATCGCAGAACCGTGAGATTGTGCATCTTTTTGAAAGTCGTGTTCGCTACATTGGCGATAGCGTTGTGGTCCAAATACAGCTCCGATATGTTCTCCAGCTGATCAAACTCGGATCCCCGTAGCTCTCGCAATGTGTTGTCCTCTAGATGAAGAACGCGCAAAGACTCGACGCCATTGAACGTGTGATTATGTATCGCGATGATGCCGCTGTTATTTAAATATAGCACTTCCAGACGACGCTTGCCGAGAAAAATGTGACTACCCAGATCGCCTAGTTCGTTGCCGTCTAAATAAATTTCCGTGGCGTCCATCGGTATCAGCTCGGGTATTGTTCTGAATCCTGCGTTAGAGCAGTCGATGACGTTGCTGGACCAGCTGTGATCATGATAGCACGTGCAGTTATCCGGACAGCTCATGTCACAATCACATGCGTCGAAGTCGCAACAATGACAGAGAGTAAAACAGTGTGTGTAGTATTGGCAGAGAAAGTCGTTTGACTTCAAGGTCACCAGCGGACGTCGCGGTGTGGCGCGCGCGTGCACCATCTCACACGTGATGGCGTCCAGATCCATAACGCGCGGATATTGACGGTCACGAGTTAATTCCATATTATCGTACAACAACCATTCCATAGTACAGTCACAAACAATAGGATTGTTGCCGATATAAAGTTCAGGTAATTCTCTATCTTTTGACACTTGCAGACTGACAGCAGACTGCTCTAAATTTTTGATCTCGTTTCCGTAAAGAACCACTTTCTGTAAGTTTATTTTTTCTAAAAATGTGTCAGCCGCTATGTTATGTATCTTATTGTTGTTGAGCACTAACGTTTCCACGCTATCCGGCACATTAACATCCGCAATCTCGGTGATGAGATTGAAGCTAGCATCCAGTGTTTTTATTCGCAGATTGCTGCGCACGTTGTAGTAGTTTCCCAGCTCACTTATTTGATTCGAGTGTATATCCAGCCATTCTATGCTGAACGGTAGGTAGCTGTAGTCGAACCACAGCAGCTTATTATCGGACACATTCAGCCAAACGAGGGACGAGAGACTCGTGAAGGTGCCTCGAATTTCCGTCAATTGATTCCCGTCCAGCCTTATGGCCCGTAATACCGGATTACTCGCGAACGCGCTCTGTTCCACGTGACGAATGAGATTGTTCGCCAGATTGAGTACCTGCAACGATGGTAAAGACGCGAACGCCTCGCGTGACACATTCTCGAGCTTATTGTCCACTAAACGCAATCCATAAAGTTCGTCCAAACCAACGAACGAGTCGTTATCAATTTTCGACACATTGTTGTTACCTAGATCGAGGGTTCTCAGCTTCCTCAGCATACGAATTGCATGGGGAATTTCCATCAGAATGTTATCATTCAAAGATAGATCTATAAGTTTTGTAAGATTAATAAACACATGTCTGTCTAAGTGAGACAGTTGATTGTTCTCTAAAAAAAGCTGCCCGAGAGCGCCGAGACCGATCGTGTGCACTGGATCAAATCTGGCGATCTTGTTATGTGACAACGTGAGAGAATGCAGATTGGTGAGCGAGGCAAAGCAACCATCGACCAACGTGTCGATTTTGTTATACTCAAGCTTGAGAATCTGTAGACTGTACAGACCCTTGAAAACATACGCGTCTATCCTTGTCAGCATGTTGAACGACAAGTCGAGGACGGCGAGGCGGACTAGCCGTGGAAAAGTATCCCGATTTACCCACTGATTTGTCAATTCGTTATTGCTAAGGTCCAACACTTGAAGTTTTTCGAGATTGTCTAGTAATCCAGGCGCCAGTACCGAAAGGGAATTGTTGCTAAGTATAAGCTCTCTCAAATCTCGTGTTTTCGAAAACAATTCAGGAGGTAGTGCGACGAGTCTGTTGCTAGACATGTTAAGGATTCGTAGAGACCCGAGACCGGCAAGAGCGTGATCACCAACAGAGGCGATCACATTATCTTGAATCTTCAGCATGCTCAGACTACGCAGACTGCTGAGAGCGTGATCGGGCAAGGCACTGAGGTCGTTGTCACTGATGTCCAAACTCTCGAGATTGGGCGTGCAGGTCGCGACCCAATCAGAGAAGCCGAGGGAGCTCATGTCTTGTAACTTGTTGCGCGTCAGATTCAACCTCGTGAGACTCTGCACCGAACAGAGCAATTCCGACGGTAACGTCCACAGATTATTATCGGAGAGATCGAGATGTTGGAGATTTGTAAGGCCGCGGAGTGTATCGCGATGCAACTCCAATGACATAGTCGACCAGTCGCCGTTGTGGGTTCGCAAAGTCAGACTTTGAAGATTGTGTAACGAGGCAAACATGCCACCCGGCAAAAAATCGATCTTGCAATGATCGACACGCAGCTTCTCGAGACGCGGCAACAGCGAGAAAAAGCCGTGCGGATTTTCTAGCTTGCTATCGAAGACCAACACGTCGCTGCATTCTAATCCCATCGATGTTATGGAATCTACTTGTATGGACGAGAGATTACCGATCAGATCTGGCACGTTCGCGATCGTCCGAACTTTACAGTACAGATCCTTTTCTCTTCCTTCTTCATCGTCCTTTCTCCACTCACAGTCGCTCGGCGCCTCGAGACTCGTGATGCTGCGCCCTTGCACCGAACAATAATAATCCAACAGCACACACAGGACGATCGTGGCTGACCGAAAAACTTGCCACGAATGCCATGACGACGCCACGCAACGATTATGCGCTTTCATTTCGCATATTCTCGCACTCATTTTGATCAGAAGGTATCCGTGCGCGCGCGCGCACTCGAGAATTGTTGTATCGCGTCACGCATTCATAGTTCACAGCACTGTTTCGACCATACGCACCGTTTCACGCAGGCGAAAGAGAATAGACAACACGCTGGTCGTGTACTTGTCTTATCCCGACTCTCACGCCGCCGTCGGCGAACAATTCACGAATCACACTGACACCGACACAACGGTCCTCGACTTTGTCATCCACGAATTGCCTGAGCGTCGATTGCTCATTCCTAAGGAGCGAATACGGACTACAACGAACAAATGTACCACATATATTTACTAGAAAAGAAGATTATTATGTACGATCCGGGTGACAACCACCCGGAAAACAACATTCTACCGCGGCAGTCGGAGCGCAACTGACTCTGATTCCGACGAAACGAAATTCCCCCGACGATCATAGCACATCTGGCGGCGTGCGCTTGCCCCACTCTTCTTTCTCCCTACCATGCTATGTTATCCCTACCATCAGCAAAATGTGCCCTTCTATTTCTTGAACGTGAACGGATATTCTCGCACAAAATATGTTGTGCTCGCTCGCGCGTGTTTTTCTCAACGAACGTTGTATGTCCAGGCGGGTGGCTGCCTGCCTGCCTGCCTGCTTACCTGCTTGTCTGCCTGCCTGCCTGCCTGCCTGCTTGCCCTGGAGATGCAACAAACCAGCTGACTGACAACACTAGGTAAACACTAAACTGGTTCCTAGACGCACCGGAACGCATTCATCAAGCGGCTTCTCTCTTCTCTCATTTCTTCTCACGTAAAGATCTTTCAGCCTTAGGCGCGTACTGTCTTCAGCTTTGCCTAATAGACAACGAAGTGTCTCAGAACACAGAACTTTTGTAAAATAAGCATACGTTTTTTCGCGATGATTTGTTGCTTCCATGTTGTGCTTTGTGAAGTTTTAATCAGACTGCTTTCAGGTATTCTCTAAAGTACTCGAGATTGGCAAAACGATGTATGCAGAAAAGAATTTGTTACATTCCTGTTGTGAGTGAGTTTTCTGAGGAAAGTTTATATGCATTTTTTGATATTGATATTTTAAGGTTGAGTTTGGACATACTAGCTTGCAGTCGCAAACAGGATTGAGAACTCTGCGACTAAATTTGACATATCAAACGTGTTGATAAATTACTAATAAATCAAACAAATAACTGGAACAAATCAATATTTACCAACCAGTTTTGTCAAAAAGCTAACATTTAATAATTACTATATTACCACATTAAAAAATTTCTATTTAAAATCATTGTAAAACTATTTAAAAATTATGATTTCTTTTCTTGCTGCAAGGTAGTTATTCTTAAAAGTAGATGAGACTTTTAGCGCCATCTGCATTTTAGTTAGTAAACTGAAACAAGCTTTTAGATAATGATAAATCTTACCTACATATTATGTGCTGCTCTCTCCTTCATGTGTGTGTTTTAAAGATTAGATGTTACAAAGCGTGAAATTTCAAGCAGCTTTACAGAGTATGCTGACATATACATTTTCTTATAATATCTGTGTTGTCTGTTTTATAAATCTGTTAATTCTTGTTTATAAAAGCGTATTATCTTAGAATCTTAATTTTGTATTGTTTAATGTTTATAATGTATTTAGTGTTTTATAAATATAGTGATCGAAAAAATAATAAAATAAGAGTTTAATGTACAATTATGTTTTGCAATAACACAATAATTGTGAGATATGCACAATCAATTTTTTGAATATATTAATCTTTCACATTTATATAAAAAATCTTATTGATATCTTAATAACAATTTTATCAAGATTTAAAACTTCAGTGCGTGTGCTCGAAACTAAAAAGACTTGATTAAAGGATTAATATAGCTTCACGCGACGTGCGCAGTAATTGCATATTCTTTAACGTCTAAACTTTTACTTGAACTTATGCTGAGCGACGGCTACTCATCTGTCGTGGCACGAGTATACGAAATGATGAATCACGCGAGTATACTAGATGAGCGTGTACGGGATTATAAGTTCAAAGTCGTACATCGCGCGCATACTCACGATGACAGATGAAGGCATTTATGGATTTAAACATATATATGGAAGGTTTCCACACTTCATTATGTATTTATGGCTTGTCACGTGATATCATTTCCTCGTCACTCTATTGGATTAAATCGCCTTGCGTCGCAATTGGAATACTTTATCAGTGTGACCAAGTACAAGAAACGGATTATCGCTATTATATGCGCGTATTTTCGCTAAGCGTGAACTTCGGATAAACGAGCGGTGCTTTTGAATTACCCGAATCTCTTTTATCGTCGCGGTCGTAAAACATATTGATTTTTCTTTCCAAAACATAATTTGCAAGATTAAAATGTTCTTAGTAGTTACATTCATGTAGTTAATGAGCTGAGCGAAATAATGTTAAGAAAATATAAATCGCTAGAAAGAGAGTTGTACGTAGATATGTGAGCTTAGATATCTATGTTAAGAAACAATTCATAACTATGTAAATGAACACTTCTCTTTGAATAAATTCTCTTTTTCTTTTTTTATTTTTTTTTAATTTTTTTTAATTTTTTTTTTTTTTGCATTGAAATATAATTGAAAAGATAATTTCGGCGATAGATGACAAAGTCTTTGAGTTGCCTGCGAGATAACGAAAGATCTAAATAACCGTGCAGGCGTTTGTAGTGAATCTGAGAGAAGTCTTTCTTCGTTCCAGCACTGTGCGTACTATCTGCTCGAAATTTATGCTTGCTCTGGTTCTATGCAAGAAGCGCGGCTAGATCTTTGAATGGGATGTTCTTTTATATTATAAAAAGTAAAAGGCATTTTTTATAAAGATTACTTTTTATAGTTGTTTAATATATAGTCATTTAATAACAGTGTTTTTTTGTAAAATAGTCCTTTACGCGCGATAAGCGTGCAAGAAAAAAATATAAAAGAACATCCCATTGCTTGTGCCTTTGTAAAAGGCATGTGCTAATGATATTAATATAAATAAATCATTGCCCGTTCTAGATTTTAGATTCAAACTGCAGTAATTCGATTATCACAATTATGCTTTTACTTAAATGCTATAAAATAATCGTAAAAAGTATTGAAGATATATAATAATAAGTTAAAACACAAATTTTAATTAAGTCAATTTAAACAAATAGTTGTGTATAATTTAATTAACTGAACGAAGAAATTTATTAATTGATTGTGAAAGATTTTTCTTTTTGCTTTATTGGACAGAGAAACAGACTTCTAAACAAAAGGAACTTACTCGCAAAATTTCTATTTTCCGTTTTGCAAAAGTGTCTTTTTCCTTCTGTTTTTCTCTCTTTCTCGTTTGTTCGCTCGCAAGTCATTCTCTTGCGACGACAGAAAAGAAGAAAGTAGTAGCAAAATGTCAAAATTTTGTCCAACACACACGAGAATTTAGAAAGAATAGCAGACGAACGTAAAATTTGTAAAACCGATAATCAATTTCGGGAAAATCGTTTTCGAGAAGAATTGCAAACGACATTGTTTATAAAAATTTTCGTTTACGCTCCAAAATCGATCGGTCTATGTACAAGGTCAAACGAGATCGGGTCGAGACGACTGCAAAACGTTCGCGTTACTTTCACTCACAGGCACATATTGAGGAAAAAACAAGGAGGAGGTCAACAACGTGGTTAACGACAAAAACTATATCGCGTCACGAAATCCCGCGGGCATTAACATATGACCGAAGGGCGCGTCCGAAAAGGTGAAGCGAGAGAACGCTTGTCTGCTCGAAACGCTGCCAAACAAAATGAACGAATGGACGGATGGACGGATAAGACCGAAGAAGTAAGTAGGTGCCACGAAGAGAAGTTGACGTCTCTCGTGCATGCACCGTCAACTGGCTAGCTTTGCAGGCGGAGCTTTCGTGCTGTAAAGACCGCCTGCAGACCGCCCCTGTGTTTCATTTCATCGTCGTCAATGTGGCGTGCAAGAAGGTCTGCGAATAAAAGCCGTTTCTGGATCACGATTAACGTGTGTACTGGCCAGTCAATGAAGCATTCTCATCCCATTTATCGTCGCACTTTCGTATCATTTTTAGAAAAAATCTCGATGATTTCTATATAGCTAGACTACGTCTGTTGCGTGACATCTGTGAATTTTGTTGTCTACGTGAAATATTTTTTCACGTAGACAACAAAATGATAGTAGAAATCGAAACGGCTCGTAAATGGATTCAGGTAGCAAACGCGTGATTAGATAATAAAAGTTTCACACTTGTTTGAGAGTAGAATTTGAAAGATACGATTGGCGCCACTCCAAAAATATTGATATTCTAAGATACTTGACGTTTATTTAAAAAAAGAACAAGATAAAAATAATTCGGAAAATGTATACGATAGTCACACATTAGCAAATTTATTAATTTTAAGGAAGACACAAGAATATATATTTTTTTTTTTTATTTTTTATTTATTTACGCACCTCTAAGTTGCGTGCATGAAACTGATAAGAAAAAAGATTACGCGGTAGTTTTATTTTAAATTTAAAACAAATTGATTGTTATTCTGTAAAAATGCGTATATATGTAAGAGTAAGAAGAAGTAATAATTATTAATTTTTATATTCTTAATTTACTAGTTTATTAATTATTTAATCAATAAAGTCAGTTATATTAACATACAAAAGTCAATAAAAAGTAATAAAGTATCTTTTAATTTAATAAATCATCTTTAAATCGTCGACTTAATATTTATTTGATTGCATAATCAGTAGATATTATCTTGATGAAGCTCTCGTGTTTGCTGCTTTGTTGTTCTGGTCTTATTATGACACTCAAGTCTCAACATAATATTACGCAACGCGAAATATCGGCAATCGAGGAATGTTCGGTTGGGAAACCGATTGCAAATATAAGATCTCTTATCGAACAAACTAAAGTTATAGTCGGATATTGGTAACTGAATCTTCTGCAGCTATAATATGAGATTACAGCCACAGAACGCGCGGCATATTACCTCGAAGGTATTATGAATTGATTTTGCAGATCGCCTACGGCGACTTCTTGCCAATCGATTACAAGATGTGGCCCGAGTTTTGGAATGTTCCGGGATATCTGAAAATTTTAGATAATCTCAGAAATTCTTGGCGTGTGGTATATACGTACCTGATAAGTAAATTTCCTATCGTGGATAGCCGCCAATAGTTATTCAGGAATATCTAAAGTCTGAAGTTAACAATTCAAGAACAAGAGATATTTTTTTTTTAAGTTGTAAGTTTTATCTTACGCGAAATATTAATTACACAAAAATTTGTATGATAATTCTTAAAATATAAAACACATAAAACATAGTATATAGACGCAATGAAATATATTTCTTGAACTAATTTGTAATAAATGAAATAAATAAAACTTCATTTATAATGATAATAAAAATCGATTACTTAATAATTATTATTTTCTTTAATAATTTTGACGGAAGGTTTATTCTTGATATTTGAAAATATATATCTGTGATACACGTGTTTCATCATAGATATGCCAATGGCTTTAATAGCAATTTCTGCGAATGCCGCAGTCTCTCCAGAGATATTCAGATATTTTCTGTCTATTTGACAAGGTAGATCGATCAGACGAGTCGATCAGATATTCGGGCATCTCAAAGCCGTATCAGGAACATCCACCACGACGGATTGACATATGTATGTATACGAATCGGGTAGGAATGTAATCGCAACAAATGATCCCCGAAATAGACGTTTTCATGGTCGGGATTTTGGGAGACTTATGTTGCTCCCTCTCTTTTTCTCGTGTTACACAATGCGAACGCCTAAATCTCTTGCGCCAATGTAGATTTGTATGTACAACACGCGCGTACTTGCATTGGTGCAATCTCGAAGGGTGTATTGCCGCCATACTCTCTTCAACGAATCAAAGACAGGGGGAACTCCCGTATTCTGTAGAGATATTTTACGGGATCCGAAACGATCGTTCACACCCCGTCGGGAAGCCATTAATTCGACACTCGGTATGGCAATTCGGTTTGTCGACGGTAATGTAGCATTTGTTAATTCGTATCTCTTTCGCCACTGATCCACCAGCTATCTGACGTTTCATGACACGGCAGCTATGTAAGACATCAGAAGGGAATTCAAGTCAATTTTTTGCGCCGATTATTTCGGAAATTGATATTTTTTACCGTGGCACTTCAGAAAAACCCGAGACCAACGGAGGTGGTACCAAACGCGTTTTATAAATAAAAAAATGGATAATTGCTGTCTATGTCAATTTCTTCAATGACGGTCAAATGAGCGAAATTACGTTCCGGCGTATTGCAGATGCGCGCGTTTATGATGACGAAATGATTATGAAAATAATTGTGACGCCTAATATATTCTAATCTACGTGACATTCATCAGCGATACAGAAACTTAAAAATTCTTTCATTAATTCTATTCGTGTACTCGTATTGGCACAACCTGATCCATCACATCAGATGTTCGACTGATATCGAATAATAGTAGCTCCGCGTGTGTACATGCAACTACAAGCAATTTTGAAGTATTTCGAAAATGGTCCGGGCGAAAAGAGCGTGGCGGGAAGAAGTCGATGTTATAAGCCGCAGAGATACATTGACTCATCGTGCGATTTTTTAAAACGGACATAATATCGACATAAACAACGGAAAACGTATCAAAGTAAGATGAACAACTCTCGTTGTCTTATACCGAGCGTGGCTGACATGCAAATCCGACGAGAACGAGAGAGAAAGAGAAAAGAGGAGATTGAGACTCACTTTAAAAAGTCATTTTCTTTTTTCAACGAGATCTATTTGTTCATCGCATCAGCGACTTCTTTCGGGGCAGGATGTCCCGGTTAATGCGTCGTACATATGTGCGGCTGCGCTATTGCATTTTTTAGAATACATTACATCTTTTTTGTATCGCGCGCCCGACCCGAATTCTGTTGCAACGCCGAAATATTGCAATATCTCCTGTCGCCGATAACAAAGTCGAATTTAGAAAGACACAGGATATGAGCACGCAAATGTTTACCTGGAATGGGTGGATCGATCATCCGATTTATATTCGCGACAGTTATAAACTCGCGAAATGCACTATTCTCGGACGGCGGCCAAAGACAACGACCGGTTGTTGCGCGTGGGAATGCACTTTGCCTTCCTCTCTTCTGGAAAATGTGGGCCGCAGTCCAATCGCCTTCAGGAATACATTACCATTTTTCCCCGCGGAATCGTATCGGCATTTAATCGATTTCCGTGAGCGCGCGCCCGCCCGCAGTATCATCCAATCCGTAAAAATCGTAAAAAAAGTGCTATTACATACATGTTTCAAAATTAGATAGCGCATATTTTATCGCTTATGCGATTGCCATTTGATCTGGTTTTGCAAAGTATTGATAAATTTAATTATTGGATATTTTAATAATGAACAAAAGTTAAAGAGTTAAAATAGAAAAAAATATTAAATTAAATAATAAAAGCGTTCTTTAATAAATAGTACTCCGTGTAGATGTGGAAAAAATAGAAAAGCTCTAAATTGAGTTTCTTGAGTTGCGGAAGAAAACTGTGTACATATATATATATTTTTGGAATAAGTAGTATTTGTCTATACAACAGTATATATATATATATATATACACAATTATAAATTTTGTAGAAGAGAAGAGAGAGAAAAGATGGATTAAAGTGATCTTTAAATTGATTTATATCAAATATGCATAATATTAACTGTTTAGTCGTGAATGTTTATAATCTCAAAACGTACACTATGTCGGTTACAAATTAAGAGTCGTTCTGGATGTGCAGCAACATGTAACATCAACATTCCGAAAACATATATGTTCTGTGAAAGTTGATGGTCGTAAAATAGAAGACGCTTCGCGATTATGAAATAAATTTTATCGTCTCTTTTTTACAACCATCACTATGATCATCATACCATCACAATACAAATCTCGGCAGTGACTTGATTGATACTCACGATAATAATGGCCAGTAGTCAAAATGATCGATCTACGTTTTTACTATATGCTATAAGAAAGTTGCAATTGACGCAATGGCGAGATAAAAGTTTTAGCGCAAAAATACGTACATTCAGTCATTCATAATAATGTTCATAATAGTTTTTCAATTGAATGTCGCAAAAGTTTCAGAACGATAGTTATCGCAGATTTACTTTTCGAACAATATTTCAGTTTCTCAACGCGTAATGCAGACATACAATTAATACGAAAGCAACGGAACCATATCATGAACAAATTATTAGTCTCACCGGTTCTCGCTCTTTTTCCAGGCGCCGCAACGTGATAACATCTTTATAGACGCTTAATTGCGATTCATCGATCACGATCAAGTTAGGCAGATCATTCTGTCACGTAAAATCCGTCGATTGCCGTGTAAACTCATTATTCCAATAGGAAACGCCAGATTAAAGTATAGCTTTACCCAAGGTGTCCGGAAAGACAAATCGAATTCAATCGACCGGCGCTTGATAGTCGTTAATCATTGAAACTGCTACAGTCATCTTCGTCATTATCACCGGACGCTATCCGTTTCGAATGAATCAATAGACTTGTTGATTTTGAACATTGTCGAATTCAATATTCGGCTGTGAGTTTAATCAAATTTACAAAGGAAATTTCAATGAAATCCACTCTTCAAAACTCCGATCGTCATTATGGGTCTCATTCAATGAGCATTCGTAATTATCAGGATTTTTAATATTCAGTGATCTGGTAAATGAAATAAAAAACCAACTTCTACTGACTGTACATACTCACTTAAATCTATCTAATGAAGTATGTTCAATAAGATGCGTTTTTATACGTGTTATTATAATTTTTTTTTTTTTCAAACTTTAAAATAGTAAAAATCTATTAGTTTTATTAATTTTTTAACTGTTTTCTGCTATTGAGATACATGGTAACACGAAATATTTTTAATTGAGATTTCATAAATTTACATAATCGATAATTTGTAACTTGTAACAACGCGATTTATCTATCGTGCTTTGATATCTAAAAAGGAAACGTCTTCCAAATTTAAGTGATGGGACGCAGAAAAAACGGGTAATTTAAATATTCAGTGCATTTATTTCTCAGAAATTTTTGGAACACAGCGAAAATCCATTATCGAAGTGAAGCAAGTTTTATCGAAGTACTTCGCCGAGTTCTCTGTTCCACTTTGCGCGAAGGGCGAGAATCCGCATCTTTGGATGGTTGCCAAGGTGGTGGTGAAAAAGGCGGTTCAGAGACGATGAGACGAAGAGAAAAGAAGCGCTTGAGATATATATTTACGCCAAGAAAACGATAAAATTTTCTCATATTGGCAAGGATTGCACGAGTTTTTCGTATCTCTCTCTAATGCCAGAGTAATTTACATTACAAGCACTATCGATATGCGTCGTTCACTATCACGGAATTTCTGCATCGACGAGCGCAAAAACGAGTCTCGTGTAACAACTGACAATAATGACAAAAGAAGTACGTGAGTGCATATGATGGATTCCGGTGTTTATTCACGGTGGTGATAGCGAGCCGTATTGCTATAAAAAACAAACGAGATGACAACAAAACAATTTACACTCGGGCGCTGTGTGTGTCGTTAATAACATCCAGTGCACCACAATGGTCACCATGTGGCAGGTTGTTTTTTGGTGAACTGAATGAAGCTGATTAAATTGAAGGGTTAGGGAGAGAAAAAAAAAGAGCCATACTGCGGCAGAGCGTGCTTGAGCTATGAAGGGTTGTTACTTGTTTGTGCGCGCAGCGTGCTACTAGGATCGCATCATCGACCTTATGTCATTACGGAAAGAAAATTAACCGAACATTTGTCAGTCCTTCATATCTGCTCATGTATTTAGGTGCATTACGTGTATTATTAAAATATCTAATCGACGATCAATTTGTGTTACACAGTAGCTGGTTGCAAAATTATCACGATTATTAGCGCATCATATAATTTCTAAAATATTTGCAAATTTCCGTTCTGTATGATTAGCACGATTAAATCACGCAATTCAAATAAGCGAATACTGTTTACGTAATGTTGTTCACACGCGCTATGCGTGCTGTAATTCTGTAAACATTTATTATATATTATTTCACTATTACAACTTCATTATAACAATGTCAGGCGCTCATTAGCATTATGTTACATATTCCGAATTTCCAAGAATGTCGCGCGCGTTGCATAATGCAAATATCCTGCGGACTAGCCTGTGGGATATCATATCGCCGGGGTCATTACTCTTTCGTTACGCGAAGATTAACTGCAACATCGGTCAATGTGTTACATCATCACCGGAATACATCTTTTTGGGACACAAAGGATAAGGTTCCGGACCGGAGACAAAATCGCGTTGTTTACCGTTACGTTCGCTCGCCGCTATACTTCATTATTGCTGTGCGTCTTCAGCTGTATGTCTTTAGCTAGTAGACCGAGTGATTCGGTGCGATGACACATCACACGATCACACACAGTGAAGACACCTGAAAAATAAAGAGTCGTTCCGCGGAATGCTTATTGTGAATATTCTTTTGAATTGGGCCGTCGTCACGACTCGTTTGCCACAAATGTCGTCCAAATGTTGTCGCTTGACAAAACGTAGACTTTCTTAAGTCCGCGCGTTTTGTCATGCTTTATACGTGTGTATCTCTTGCTAACAAAGAAATACGAAGTGAAGCACGTAGAATATGTCGTCATCCGCGAGTGTGGCGACTTTTATCATACATCACACACTCAGACGAATGCTTAAATAAAGAAAGAAATATCATTAGAAATATCGAGTTTATTCTAGATTGATTTTCTGATCGACTCTGCGAGTTTTTAATATATGGGAATAATGTTTTGTATTTCTCGACTGCATACTAAAATTTTAAATACATTTATACGTATTTTCATACATTCCGCGCATAAATTAAAATAGTAACCGAACGACACAACACTGAATATTCGTGGAATTTCTACATTCAGCAGAAGCACGTTAAAAGCTTTCATGTTGGTCCGTCGTGCGATGCTCTACGAAAATGTATTGAAAGGCAGAAGTGAGATAAAAGGCGGCAGATGGGACATTACTTGCACGCGCCGTATGTCAGATGTTCATGCAGATCACTCTTAATGCGGTTAATACTCTCGGCAAATATTAAGTGTACAAATAAATAATCTAAATTTTTTGGCTCGAAATTTAAGGTTTATTTTAAAAGAAAGGAAAACAATTAAGTTTTTTAAATTACATTATTTATGCCGTTGCTTGCATAATTTAACTTTAACTAAATCATCTTTCGGGCAATTTATGATTTTCATCTCGGAAAAGTTGAGACAGTTTTTAGACATGATAAAATCTCTATACTATCGTAGTATGTAGACTAATTAAATAACGGCCTATCACTCATCAATATCTCAAACGTTGCGTCCCGAGAAAGCGTTTATTGCCGGTTTATCGAATTAGACTCAAACACCGTACATAAAAACTGGAAGGGCATCAAAGATTGAAATCATGCACGAGCGGCGAACAATCGACAAAATCGCTCCGATCAAAAATAATTTCATGATTATCAAAAGAGCGCCGAGAGGTCGAAGCGAGATAACATTTCATAATTAAGACGTTTTGCACTCGCAGATGAAGCCTCGACGCCTTCTAGACGCCATCAGCAGCTTCCAAAATTTCTGAAGGGGGATATGTGCGTAACTCGAGACTCGTAACTCGGGTTCACTTCCTCTTGAGACTCGGTGTCGTGAATCCTATATGACATACCATAATATAGGGTTACAGTGCTTTGTAGGGATAGTTCGTGGAATATATGATGTAATAGAGTGAGATGCATATATTCTGACCCAGCTCTGTCAGAAAAAAACTCATATCATGCTTATGAAGAAGTACATACTTGAATGAAATATGAAGATAACGAGTGTTTAATATACTTTAAAATAATTAGAAATGATAAAAAAATAAATATTTTTTAATACTTTTTTTACACATTTAATTTCTTGATTTTACCTTAGTTATTGTCACAGGCACTTGACGCAAATCTACATATGCATGTCGCACACACAATTTTCTACATAAATTACTTACAGGCGATTGTAAGATGACATGAACTCCGCACATGAGAAAAGATACGAGATAATTTGTCGGTTGCAGGAAGACGCGCATATGCAGATATTTTTTCAAAGAATAACCGTTAAAAGCGAGTTAGATCCGCGCGTAAAAAATGAGAGTCGCGGCGAGATAGTTGGCGGGATAAAGCGAACATCCAATTTTCGTCATAAATCGTTCGCCGTCGCAGATGCGCATCATAATTTGCGGAGTAATTGATGCGCGTGATTATCCGGAGACCTTGGCGTACGCTCGTGGAATGCCTATTCCAGATAGAATACTCAGCTTCGCCGGCTCGCGCGTTTTTCAAAACTGTCCCTACCGCGTCGCGGTTATATGGCCGGTAGTTTGCGGTTTGCCAGAGAACGTCGCTCGACGATCGACGATATAAGCGATTTTGTGCTTCTTTTTCAAGTCGCGCGAAGCACTGCAGCTCGTTCTCGTCGCTTTGAATTCTCATGACTGCAAAATCGCGATATGACGAAGCCGAGACGGAAGTGATGACGGAAAATCAATGCTTCGGCAATTTTTCAATCGTTCAAGAAAAGTAGCGCATCGTATTTTTAATCTTCGAATTATCTTTAAATGTCCGAGAGATTTCGCACTTTATTATCAAGTGGTTATTTATGTATATTAGTTGAAATAGAAGATTTTATACTTTTTTTAAATCTAGTTACAAAATATACACATACAGGAGTATTTCAAAATATAACACGATTTTTCTCAGAACGGATTCGCTTTCTGATATTTCTATTTGCTTTTTAAATTAAACGAAAGTTACGTTTGCAATGGCGTGTGCAAAAATATATACGGACGTTAAATATGACGTATGTTTGATTGACAAACCGCGCTCTCTCTTCTGTGGTACGAGATACAAGCCACTGATCAATAAAATAGAAATATTTGCAGTACGTATCAAAGCTTTCTAGAGCGCATATTGATGATTATCTTGATCAAAAAAAGCGATGACATCGTTGACGCTTCGTAAATACTGCTTCATGTATATTGCACACATTGATTTAGAATGAATTGCCTTGCGTTTACATGTTGAGATTTGTCACGAGTATATATTCAGTTTTGGTACGACTAGATAAATTCGAGGTAAATGCAACGTACTTTTTTTCCACTGAAACTCTGTACACTGTATTTATTGAAAAATAGTTTTCATCTTTATTGTACATATTTACTAATTAAATTACAAAGAAATGCTAAAAAGAAACTTTCATCACATGTTAACTACAACCAGGAAAATATTGTTATAATTGTTTTTTATATTAGAATTACATGTATAAAAATTAAGGAAAATGAATATTTACTTTATACATAAAAAATAATATATTTAAAATTGTTATATGTTTAGGAAAAAAATATTTTTAAATCTATCAAAATGCTTCAATATGTATATAATTGTACAATACGCATAATATCTCAATTCTCTATAAACAGTGTTCAAGTGCTTTCATGTCGGCCATAACATTTGGCGCGAGCAGGAAGTGTGCAATTATCGTGTTTATCACGAGCGAACAAACAGTATCTCGAGTTACCAATGTTGTAAGCTTACGCATCGACGCTCTTCGTACCAAGACGAGAGAAAAGAGTTTGCTAGAAGGATACAGAAAAAGTCACATGCTCTTGGCTATGCAAATGTAGTAGGAGATAGCGGACGACCGCAGACCGCAGACCGCGAATAGCAACCGCGTGTGTAGCCGAAGAAGAGCAGTTGTAAAGCCTCGTAGAAAAGCCCTTGGAAAATTGCAGCTCGTTCCCGCCAAAGGCGCCTCGCCTTTGGAAAAAGTCAGTTCAAGGCGAGCACAATGAAACGCACGATTCGATCGCCGCCAATATTTTGACAATGCACCGGCTATTGACTGGGGTGCGAGAGACGCAGCCACCGTAGAATCTTCTCGAAGGGTGGTGGTGTTACCCGTCCCGTAATGGTGTTTCGTGGTGTCTTGTTGAAGGGGAACGTCGCGTTGCTTGAATGAAGCTAACCGCACGGCGGAGGGTCGAAGCAGCCACGACAACGCTGTGTGTTGGTGGCAGTAGTGATGGTGTGGTAGCGGTTTTATTGTCCGAAATCCACAAAGTATCAGTTCAATGCGGAATGCAATCTGGCAAATGTCTCCAGGCCAACTGCACCTCTGGCACCTAAGGCGACCGTCTTCTCTCTCCCTACCTTCTTTACTATATTCCTATATCTCTCTACCTACCTACCTACCTACCTATCTTTCTACCTACCTACCTACCTGGCCACAATACTTTGTTGCCGTTGTTTATGTAATCCTATTATTCCGTATTGTGCCGTTCAAGAAACATTCCCAGGGATGCTCATTCCGTCGGAGACAAGCGGCTCTGCTCTCTGCTTGAGCTAATACGTTCGCGTATATATACATATACAATTAATATCTTTTCAAAAATAGAATTTAATTTGTAAGAACAAAACAATTTGAAGAATAGTAAGATTTATTTACAATAAGATAATTTTAAACGATTCAGAGAAAGAGAGTTGTTTTTATGTAAAACCCATGTATTTCTATCTGCGTGAACATTTGTTTTTAAGTAAGCTAGTATTTTATAACGTAAATATAACGTAATATAATGTACTAATGATGATTGAGAAAACCTCTGAACTTTTAATTTCTAGCTTCAAGATAATTGTTTTGATTCAAAATTTATAAGTGTCAATGAGACGCAATAAAATTGCAGTACTTAGTACAATCTTTTGCCACGCGGTTTCGTTGAAAATAAATATCTCTATCATTTTGCACGTAAAATGTGTACACATATTGAGAGCTATGGATGTCTCTCATCGATCAAAAACGCAAACTTGAGAAACTCTGACTTCAGTGGAGTCAGGTATGTTAGGAAAATATATAAATAGGTTCCTCACAAAACGGAGAAGTCTGGCGGTTGACAGGCAGCAGGGTGCACGATGCTTCGTTGTTAGCTCATTGTTGGCGATTCCTTCTCTTTTATGCACTCGTATCTGACTATCTTCTTCGTGGCATAGTCCTTCGCTGAAGATATCGCGCGGCAAAGAGAAACCATGTTGAATTTAGCTTTTATTGTGAACGGCTAACTGAATATCCTCACTGCGTTGAGAGTACTCGCAATGAAAAAAAAGCCGCGTAAAAACAGGAAGAACACAACATCTACGGCTTAAAAAAAAAGAATAAAGAGGAGAAATCCTTCCGCTTTTCAATGCGTCGTCTTGAACCGGCGTGACTGCGACGAATCGGTTATCGGTTAGAGTAGAAAACAGTAGTTACATCACATTCCACTGTGTTACAGTCAGAGAAACATATATTTATAGCTAAATTCTTTATAAGTTATATAATAAAGAAACATCGCGGGAAATATGATTACAGATCTAGATTGTATGTCAGATATAGAAAAAGTAAAGATGACTTGCAACGGGATTTAAAAACTCACACACACACACGCGCGCGCGCATGCACGCAAAAGCAGTTCAAATCTAAATTCATTTTTATTACAAAGTCTTCGTAATTACTTCTGAAACAAGTTTTACTATTTACTATTTAAACATCTTTTGATTTGTGTAGAAACAAGATTAATTTATTAATATTAAGATTTTACAATTCATGTTTTTTATTAAAACATTAAAAAAATAGTTATAAACATGGATTAAAGACATTTAAATATCGATGAATCATATTAGATGATTAATATGTTTCTAGTGGAAATGAAAAGATTAATTTATGAGTGTTGCGGACTCAAGTGAAAAACAAGCAAAAGAAAAAAAATTCTTTCCGTTGTGCGGAAAAATCTATTCTGTGATGAAAAGCTCAAGTGATTATTCGATATTTGATAATTCATCCGCGAATTTTCGCAAGTGCTCATTACGGCTTGCGAGGTTGTTCGTTGGCTCTCTTATTGAGCTTGTTCCGATAAAGTTCAGTCTCGCACTTGACGCCGCGTTGGATTGCAAGCAATTCCGAGCGAGGATAAGTAATACGTCGCTGATTATAGGCTGCCACGCGTCTTACGTCTGTCTCTCGATCGGATGTAAATAATAACGAGCGCTTTCCACGAGAGTACGTAACTCAAGCCGATAGTCGTCGATGAAAGAGAGAGAGAGAGAGAGAGAGAGAGAGCGTAGTTAATATTTGAATTTCATAAAAGCCGAATAACAGTCGGTCGTTGACGACGATGTTTAGAGACATTGCGATTTGTCTAGTCAATGAAGCGTATCTCTGGCACGAAGACTTTGTTTGTCGCTGATGAATTTAGCTTGTTATGTGTTGCACACTCTAGTGAGCACTCAAAAACTATCTTTAATGGATAATATCCCTAACAATACTCATGAGCGTATTCTTATCGGCTACATAAAGTATGGTTTTCATAACTTCGCTTCTGTTGTATTTATTTATGGAACGTTTTAAAATGTGTGTTATTAATTTATTAATAATTATATATTATTCTTTTGGTTCGATTTGTAAACATATTTGTACATGGTTTATATTATTATGATAAAACTAAATATTTCTTGCAAATGCAAGAAAAAAACATTGATACAAGATGACTCAAACTATTTTATCTCAACACATTTTACACAGTTTTTGGCTTATATATTTTCGACTCAATTTAATATTTTTTAATTGTGAAAAAGAATTGACAAAAAGAAACGTTACAAACGTGACAAAAAGAAACGTGTCCGATGTTACAAACTCGATTTGTAGAAGATTGTGTTACAGCAGACACATGATGGCAGACATTCACGATGCACAATATATTTCTTATTCCATTCTTCCTGCCACGTATCTGTGGTCTCCACCCAAGGGATTCAGAGACGATACGAAAGGGCCCAAAGTCGTTTCTGTGACAGCAAAATACGATTATTGCCGGGCTGTTATTTAAAATCAGGCAACCGCAAAGTAAACAAAGCAGAAGAATTTGTTCGCTGTCTTCGGACAAATTCTCCTTGTCAGTCTTGCTAACAAGATTGATTTTCGATCGAATTGACAATAATAGCAATGACTTATGAACTTTAGTTGCACTTTATATACAAGAGAGATGAGTCATGCAATCAGAGGCAAAAATATCACATGCGTCGATACTAAAATCTTTTAATAAATTTTTGTTCTTTTTCAATATTGCGCGAAAAAGGTTTAGTCGGATACGTTTTGATCGATACATCCACGACAGAAGGCACGTCAGGTTACTAAAGTTAATTACCCGACAAATAAGCTTTGAGGAAGAGGATGTCCGCCGTCATTAGAACCGTCAATACCAATATCTTCCTAAAATCTGGCTGGATAAAGCATTTTCATACGAATGGATTGTTAAGGGATGCCGTTAAACCTCGATAAAAACCGGTTCTCGAATCGTAAGAATCTAACTATATATTCCTGCCACGAGGGACCGAGCGCAGCGTGACTTGCCGTATTACTTGCCGATTCGATTTACTTGCTAGATGCTGACCGACGCGGTGTTTTATCTGTCTGATCTGACGTTCTTCAAACTCGTTTAGGATGTCGAATTTTGGCATAAGAGTTTTGCGCCACGCGTTCTCCGCGCAATCATAAATTTTTCGTTTTCCCAAGGAGCCGAAGATTATCGCTGGCTTTTGATAATTTTAAAACGTCTAATTTATTACGTGGCCGTTTTCGCTGATGAGCCGCACAACACGTAAAATAAAAAACTCACTCGTTGAACGTAAATTATCTTCTATTGAGTTCTTAACGCCAGTATCAATTTATTCAACGTGCCTTTTTTATTTTAGCGCATAATTAGATGGATGAATGACGAGGACTACATCGACGACATTAACATCTTTATTTATAAATAAATATGCGCGCGTTTGACTTGAATAAATCGAATGTAATATTTTTATTAATTTGGTTCTCTCAATAACATTTATCTAAATTCAGCTGTTTCTATATTTTTTTAAATTTACTTTTCAGGTATTTATCGATAATTATCTATTATTTATACTGTTATATAAAATGTAGAGCACTATAAATATTAAATTCGCAAAATTCGCGTAACTATTAAGATGGCTATGAATCTATCGCGCGCGCCGCGCGACCGGCAGATTCTTTCGACTCAATAATATTATAGACCAGACACCAGTTAAGTTAGACCCACATAGGGCAAATACAGATTCAAAACGCGATTTAAAAATCGCGCCGTTCGATCGCAAAAGTATCCACGTAAAAGGAATTTGAAGTAAATTCGCACACACATATCAGAGTAAACGAGGGCACGAACACGGTACGAAAATATTTCTACGGCAATTTATTCGCGGCACGTTATTTCGTAATGCACTTTTTGCTCGATAAACATCGGATCGGCGTATAAACGCCGAAGCTTGAAATAAAACATACCATTTCGACAAATCTACGCCGTTAAACGAGATGCCGAATGTATTTTTCTACGATTCCGGCAACGGAAAATGTTACGTATAAGCTACATGTATAATAGTCGCGGCGTACATGTGCCGCGTAACCGCAGAAATGTCGAATATGCATGTATAACGTGTGAGAGAAACACCGTTCAAAGCTCGCATATTCAAGTAATGTATGACGTGTTCGCGTACGCGCTTCAAATTGCACATATAGAATATGTATATATACATTCACCCGCGCAATTTCGAGTTATATTAAACGTATATTTTTTTCCTCCCTTTTTTGCATTTTTTTCAGCAATGTCTTAACCGATGATGTAAGATCTCTCGTTATGCACTTCGTAAACATTCGCACACTCGTGTTTTACATATCTACTTCCATCTGCATATATTGTCTTTAAATGATATCTTGTCAAACATTCTCAAACAAAAAGTTTGATTGCTTTTCAATTCTTAAAAAAAAAAATTATTGCGAAAGCAAAACATAAATATTTAGTTTATTTGTAGACCAAAACAGTACGTTTCAAGATTGATAAAAACAAACTGTCATACATCATTTCGCCTTGATTAATCAAGTCGTTTTTAATTTAAAAAAAAAAAGTCCATTTTCTCGCGTATATTTCAATGCTTCTGTATAATCATTTTGCTTCTTCAACTTATTGATATATTCGAAAGCAGCTTTGGCTGACTAATTTGTAAACAGATCGTCGTTTGTTAGATCCGTCTGTATTACGGAGGTAGATCGCGAAAGTAAGTCGGTAGCTAGTAGCCGAGTAAATATTCTGCACCCCAGGAATTAACTATCGGTGGATGAGTTTAGGGGAGGTCATGATAGTCGCTACGGTTATTTGTTCTGCCTGGGAAATGACAGCTGACTCGCAATCCCAGTCCTCAAAACCGCTCGAAGCGGGAGAGATCGGCGGAAAGTGAGAGGACGAGAAACGGCCTTTTCTACTAAGTCAATATACAGCAACGTAGAGTTTCTTTCGCGTGTCTAGTTGCAAAGAATGACTCGCGTTTTCGCTCGACAAAGAAACGATTTTCTACGTGAGGTTCCCAGAGAAGTAGATGCTTTAAAGGCTATGAAAATTATTGTTCCATCCCGCCGTTGATTTTTATAAAAAAATTTTTTTATGATATAGTCCGCGCATTCTCTTGTATAGAAAAAAATTAATATTTGTACTTTCTCCTTCCCTATATACACTTATTATTAGACCGACGTGGCAAATTGACATATATTCTGTGGAATTAAAGATTTTAAAATAAAATTATATGTTGCTGACGTTTCTCTGAAAATTTTCTACGGGAAGAATAAAAACGTTAGCGGTATTTTTCCACCACAGCTCCATATAGAAACGCCGACGTTGAACGCATGTAACACCGTACGTTGTGCAAATAGACATTTCTACATGCAGACGGTGTTGCGGGGTCATGCAAAAAGCTCTTAGGCTTTGACTTCGGGCTACAGATTTTTTACTCTATCAGCATATTTCAAAATTCTCTGGTGCAAGATATAAAATATGCGTCTTATATTATCACGTTATAAAGTGATTTTACTTTAAAAGATTTAGATGATTTCTAGTTTATTATATTACATTCACTCAGAAAATGAATGATACTAAATATAATTGATTTTTTTCTAATATAAACACTATATAATTCACAGCTTTAGCGAATTGTTGTAACTGCAGCATTAATCTCAGTCTCACCTTCTCTTGTTCTTTGCAATTTTTTTTTCGAGAAACGTTAAACGCGAACATTGTCTAAATCAGAGACGAAGATGAGATAAAAATATTATAGCGGTATGTCTGAGGCTTGTCGTAGAGATAAGTTCGTTAAGCGCGAATTATCGGATCAAAAATCAATTATTTGACGCGGCTATCCAATTAAGTGTGCGGCGCGCGATCACGGATTTATTTACCGTTGCATAAATCTTGTGACAGTTGTATTTCGGTTCTACATCACCTTTTTTTTTGTCCCCAAATGTTGTTGACGGCGTTACAAACTCCATAATTTTCCCCTCGTGTTCGCGCAAACGCGCGATTTTTTTTCTTTTCTTATCTGCAGGAAAGGCGATGCGCCACATATTGCACATAAATTTCGCACGCTTTGTCATAAAAAGTCTACGGCAGTCTCTGTGCATTATATCGCCATAACAGTGACCGGACTGACGTCTGATCTCACCTTTCTGTCCTTGTCTTCGCTATTAGGCGGAAAATAAGATTCATTTTGTTTTCAATGTGTGTGTGTACATATGTACACACATACAAAACGAAACTACGGTGCGATTTTTATATCGTTTTTTTTTTTTTTTTTTTTTTTTTTTTTATTGCTATTGCAATCCTGATGTTTGTCACACGGTTCTGGCCGATTCTTGCTTAACGTAGCGACGATCCCGAATCAACGTTTGGTTGAACGATAATAAATAAATTCCTCTCGTCAGAGCACGAGAGCGTATCGACCGAAATTCACGAAAGACGCTGGAATAATAATAAAGCGAGCATGCTCGTCAAATTTCACGTATGTATGCGAGGATGCAAATATTTGATAAAGTGCCATACAGGTAAAGTAAAGACCGTGATAATTTTAGCACGACGAAAGTTTAGCTAATTAAATGTGTATGACGTCATGGCTAGTTTCATCGTTAAGACTGCTTTAATATAGTCTTACGTAATAATAAAGTAAATTCTCTTTCTTTTCTTCTCATGTAGTATTTTTCCGTTTTATACACGATACATATAATATATCGTGGCTAATGAAGAATAAAAATTGAAATGGCAAACATAAGTTTTATTCTTTTATTCAAATGCTCCTATCTGCCTATAAAAAAATTAACAATATATATAACTAATTTACAAAGTAAAATAATTTACAGCATTGTTTTTCTGAACTCTTGCAATCATTTTTGTACTAACAAGTTAAAATATTATTTTTTTTATAAGATACTACTATTAATAACTTTTCATCAATTTATCGGAGAATGTTAGGTAAATTAAGAAGAACGAAATAGAGTGTACTGCGGCACGAAACTGTTCATTCAGAAAATTGTTTAATTCGCGCGAGAGATGTATCGATAATCAGACAGGCAGCAATACGAAGGGAAGAAGTAACATATAGTACGGTCGCGCATCTACACTCGCTGTACACAAAAGCTTATTTTATCTTGGAGGGAAGCATATCGACTTCTCCCGCAACAACTGCACGATTTGATCCGATCGATAGCCGGCATTTAGAAGATCGAATCTCTCGATAACTGATCCAAGAAAGAAAATTATTCTGCCATTTTGTTCTTTTACAGATTTCTCTACACAGACACACTAGGATTTTTTCCGAATGATTATATATATGGAATAGAGAAAGAAAAGTCACTGAATGCGATTGGTCTACTAGATTGTACTCTCCTAATGAATCGTGCGTGCCTTGGATCGCGTAAACCTCCGCCATTTCTCTATCGTTCGTGATAAGCGATGATGCTTTTTTTTCGAGAGCAGATGCACCGCCGGATTTTCTAGATCATAGTTGATAAGATAACAAAGGGAATGAAAAATAATCCGTTTGCGTGAGATTGCTAAATTTCATAATCAGCCGGCTGCTCGATGATTTTTTGTTTTTGCTGCACCATAATATTTAGAAACTATATCGTGTATCTATAATTAATATCAGTGTTTAAAGGGATTAGAGCGTGTGTGTAAATAGGTTTAATTTAACGATTAAGTTGGCGGTTAAGTTAATAGATAAGATAGAATGTAAGTTAGTTTGTGAAATAGTTTATAAGTTAGATTAAGTGTTTTTACGGAAAAATGTAATCCTTAAGAGAATCAATAAATATATTCTTCTATTTTGTTTTATTCTATCAGTGCTTAAAGTAAATAAAAAACGCAAATACGTTGGTTAAAATGCATTTTGATGTGTAATATGCGTTTTCTACGAAATGTAATATCTTCTCTGTAAGTATAACATTTTTATTAGATTTTTTTGGACAGGACTCGGACATTTTTATAATATCCACAGGAATTTATGCTACGTATAGTAAAACATTTTAATCTTTTGCATGACGATGTCGGTTCTATGTATCGTTAGACACGTCATTGTACTCCTGTGACGTTACAGTATTGACAAGCAATTACATGAGCGTTTAACGTGGCTTACAGATTCTCTTCGTATATTTTTCCAAAAAATATTGAAAAAGATGTTATACCTTAAATATGAATATAAAAAACTTGTATTCAATATGTCAATATTCATAATGTATATTCAATATGTATAATATTAAGAAGAATGAAATGACAAATAAAAAATAAAGACCAGAACATATCTATTAATATCAATTAATCAAAACATAAAACAATTACGACAAATTTTAGATATATTTTGTATAAGATTTTCTTATAGAGAATTTGTTAAATTTAATATCAATTTTTTAAAATAAATTTTAACAAATTTGATTGGCATATATTTCATTAAATTTAAGTAAATTGTATTAATTGTTTTACATATCTCGATTCTATAGTATTAAAAGAACTTGTCATGAAAATTATTGTTTGGTCTGCATGCGTTCAATTTTGTTCGCGTAGATTACGACAAAATATTTAAACAAGCAAATTGCAATTGATAATCTCACTTTCTATGAAATTCTCTTGGTCCGTGAGACACCGCTGACAATATACATAACTGTAATCAACTCGTTTGTCAGACGATAATAAATGCTGTCCGCCCTGTCCTCTATCCTCCCTGTTCGCTCTTTGGCGCCGCCGCTTGTCTGGGGCGGCGTAACGTAAACTTTTGTCGGACACTAAATACCGAGCCACTGTAAACATGCAAAAGAAAAGATTTTCGCTGGCTTTCGGGTTTAGATCTCGCGTTAGGCGATGTGCGACTAATGGGCCTACACTTCGTTATCTGTATGAATTTATATCCGCCTCGGGAAAGAGCCGACGCTGATATCTTCTACTAGCTTGCTTACTAAAACAAAAGCAAAGAGAAAATAGAGTAAGTTATGTAGGGAAGGCGAATTGGTAGTTATATAAAGTTTTAAAAGAGTATTTAACTTTTACTGTGATATAGGATATAAGATAGTAGATACAAAATGATGAGAGAGTTGATAAGAAAAATGTGTAGAAAAGAAAAAAAACAGAAATAGAATAGATAGACAGTAGGTAAGTAAGTATGTAAGACAAGATGTAATGTAGCAATAAGGCATGAGTACAACATAAGGAAAATGTATGGCAAAAAAGGGAAGGAGGTAAAAGGAAAGATATGTAAACCATTCTCTTCTTGGCCAAACCGGCTGAAGTATAAATAAATAAATAATAAAAGAAAATAAAAGCAGTTTTTATATAATGTTTCACGAAACATTTTTTTAAATTACTGTAAAAATTGTATATATGAGATCCATAGATGTTCAAAATTTTACATCATAACATTTTTATGAAAAACACATTTTTCGCGCTCAATGAGATTTGTGAAGGTTCTCCTAAGCAAACAATACAGAACATGACTTGTTCCATTTTTATTCTTAAGGAGGAAAGGAAGTTAAGAATATGTAACGTTCTGCTTTTGATATTTTTAAGTTGCTTCGGTTTGCGCGCTTTTTTGCAAATCAATACAAAACATGTAATGTGTTATTATGTTTTTTATGCAAAAACAAAAGTTGTTTCAATTTTTTTTTAAAATAAGCGTAAAAGTTAGAATTTTTACACTTAAATAATTAATAGATTAGGTTTATCTTTTTTCTTTATATTTTCTCCATAATTATATATATACATATATATATATATATATTGTATATATTATTATACATATATTATTACACATGTATTAGTGTATATATATATATATATATATATATATATATATATTGTATATTATTAGAACACTTTTTAAATATAACTATTTAGTTTAAAAATATATAATTAATATAGAAAAAGAAAATGAAGAAATTTTAAACCACGATTTATTCATGTCCTAGATTCATGTTCTAGATTCATAAGACATAATGGATAGTATGGATACTCACGCGTTAGAGAATACTCGTAGTTTGCATCGAATTATGTTGATTCAATTTATCGTTCGAGGTTTTTTCGAGAACGACAGGACCGTAGTATTGTTCAACTATTGATGTTTTTTTGGAAAACTTGAAACACATCCTTTTGAGATGCATATAATATATTATTGAGAAACAAACGAGTATCTACATTGCTTTTCTTTGTTTCGTTCAATATGTTACAAATAAAATAAGATGATATTCCGCGGATTTTCAAAAAAAACAAAAAAAAATTATCAGAATATTATCTTTAAGTTATACAAAATAGAGTATCTCACTTCTAACTCAAAATTAATAGTACCCGATAATTATCATTTTTCTCAATCTAACAAATAATCTAACAATAAACCACATTTCGTATACATATTTCTTAATTAAATTATAAGATATAACGACAGTGAGTCGCGTAATTCAACTAATGCCGGAAAAATTGTATTCTCCTTGTTTACATTCTTTTCTTGTGAGACCACACATCAGATTTGTGAAAATCATTGTTTTCCCCTGACTTCATCTCGCACACCCTTAGGCAGATTACTCTCGTTTCTGATTCTAGATAAATAATGCATCGTTCGATTTGAAGAGTCGGTAGAAATCGTGTCTCATTGCGTTATCCGGCATGAAAATAAAGGACCGCGCACATGTACATATCATCGAAATGCCGAGAATGTCGATGTAACTGTTCCTTATCTTGAAAGTACGAGAATAAGGCTCACACCACAGAATAGTGCCGTTACAAATAAATAACACTTTCTATGGTTGCAATATCAAAAGGTTTGATATGTTCAAACGTTTCGCGGAATATTATTATTTTTCAATATTTAATTATAATAGCCGAACGATAAAACGTTTAAAATGATACTTTTATATCAGTTTGCTGCTGCAAAAATTTATTTTCTTTATCGCATTTCTATGCTCTGTTTAATTTGTTTTTTTCTGTTTTTTTTAACCAACAGTTGTAATATTGTAAATAATAATTCTCGAATAATTTTTTTCTCGTTTCACGCATGTACACTTTTATCGTGAAAAGTTTTAACGATATTTGCCCGGACCGCGCGCACGGAAATTCACACGCAAGAGGATTGAGTTTCCGAGCTATCTTATCCCTTTGCCATTTCCGTCTCGTCGTCGAAAGATCTTTGACGATTGCGCGACCGTTTTTCGCGTGACTCACGCCTCGACGCGACAGCGAGGGTAGTACAGCTGGGGGTGTCACCCTTCTCTCCCATTTTCCACCCTCCTGAAAAACAGAGCACACGCTGTTTCTACGCCTGATATTTCGACTCTATCTGCGCGCTATAAGAGGGTTGCGTGGAATTAGAAATACCCTCACGATCCTGGCATGCATTATAGATGCTCGCGCCTTAGATTAGAATAGGCGGTAGGCGGAGGCGTGCAGCGCCCTACAAAAATAGTCCACTCATAAAAGGCAATACTTTTTACGTTCCATGTCTGTGTATTTTGAACAGGCCGATATGATGCACGCGCTGGATAGTGACGTTTCGTTCGAAAACAGTGAACAAAAAAATTTATTATATATTTACAATATTATAATTTCTTTATGCGCGAGTCATTACAGTAAAATTATTTGTTAGTATTTAAAAAAAAAAACATGTAGATATTTGTCAGGAGATAAGCAAATTTCAAAATATATATTGTTAAGTAAAAGTATAAAAAAAAGAGTTAGTACAAGAGTTTATCAAAAGAAATAAGTAGATATTTTCACTTTGCTATTATCAAAATGCTGCTGGAACAGCAAATAGAAACATTAATAACCATTTATACTGTAAGCAATTATAAAGATTCGGCATCTCTAATGGAAAGAAGAACAAGGAAAAAATGAAAGAATAGGATTTTTAAACAGTCGAGTCTATGTTTTTGTAGCGAATGTAAAGCGTCAAATATTTAAATACTAAATAAAAAGCGAATACTATTATTAAACAAAAATAGGACGAGAAGTGCGGCAAGTTTTATTGCAAGGGTCATTAAAAATTCTATCAGCGCTACCGCGGCGAACAGAAATCCCCATTTTGCACGACGATAAGACAAGAATACTTTCTAAATCCCGCATCCTGTCTCCGCAGTCGACGCTAATAATAATAATAATGGATGCCCTTATCTGCAATTACAATAAGCAGTTAGCAGGCTATAAATCACAAAGTGGTCCGCCCGCAATGAAATCTTTCTTTCCGCACGTAGCATCGCGCGAGCGCTCAGAATAAAGAAAGTTTTTTCTCAGCAATTCCGGATGTCATCCTTTTATTCCGGAAGTTAACGGCGTCGTCGGTTGCAACTCAAAGACTAGCGCTATTTAATTAGCGACGAACCGACGATTCGTCGCAACGCGAATAAAGAATCTCCGCCGCAAATGACGATTCATCTGTGAACTAATGCACAAGGCGAATCCCGATAATTAGTTTTTATAACAAGTAGACGGAGCGAGAGGAAAAGCCTATCTGAAAAGAAAGTATGAGCGATGAGCGAGAAGACCGTCTATATTTTTACACAACTTAATAACTTATGAATATATAGTGTAGTCGCACTCGAATACCACTCGGGTCTAATTTAATAAATGAATCGATATCGAAAAATCTTATATTTTTTGTCTTTACCGCAAGATAGACGTACCGCCACATTTACTATGCTCGATGAAATAGTTTAACGAGTTGCTCTTTTATAGGAAATCTTATGAAAGTTTTAGTTACTCAGTTAATTAATTGTTAAATTATATTATTATTCTGCTAGATTCTTTTATTCTACATTACGTATAATAGACGATACATACATACAAAAATAAAGTAAAATAAACATTAAAATAATATTTTTATGAAAAAAAGTTTATTAAATCTTTATACAAGAATATATTCATTTTTTATTAAGATCGGAGCTATAGTATAAAAAATTAATGTACATATTTATGAACCGTTAATATATAATAAAATAATCATAAGCTCGAGTTTTACTTATTACATAAGCCATATGGGAACTTTTTTGTGTGTAAGCGTGGTTAAACTTTTACTTAACAAGAAGTGAGATTATTATTAATACTACGGGATTAACAAATACGTATTATTTTTTTCCTAATAAGTAATATTTTTTCCCTAATTGTTATAAAGATTTTTCTTGCAAGGTTTATGATTCGTACTATTGCTAGATAATTGTGACTTCTATTTAATTGTGCAAATAGTAATGAGAAATGATATAAAATATATAGCACCTGTGCATTTCGAAAATTACGACTTAAAAATATGGAAATTTTGAAAATAACATTTCTGTTGCAAAATAAACAGTAAAAATTTTTATAGAACACAATTATATTTTACGAGAAAAAAACAACTTAAATATATGCAAAATTATATATGATTATTTTAAAAATATTGATGTTTATTGATGATATATTTTCAAATATTTTCAAACCGTAATAATCGTATACGTACATGTACAGAAGCGTGTCACTTCCTCTTTTTTACTATTTATTTTAAAATATATTATGTATGTTTTCTTAATATATATTATACTCAATTTAATATATGCGCGCATTATCTTGATATCTACCTTAAAATAAATCGACCGAAAAAATACACACAACAGTATTAAAATATATCGCGTGCGCGCATAGAATTAGCGATAAATATAAATCTCTTAATGAAAGTAAAGCTTTTAGGTGAAATCGTTATAAAGGAGGATCGAGGACCGCAATAATTTATTTGACACATTACGTAAGAAGCATGACGAGAGAAAATTATTATAACTCGATATAAATAACACAAGCACACACGATTCTTTCAAGCGTGTACCAAAAATATTGAATGTTCAGATAGTAATTAAGACACTGCTTAAAGTACGAAGATGCTTTGCGCGATTTGAGGCCCCTACGGGACCAGATAGTTTAGTTCTACATTAATCTTTATTTTCAAGTCGTAAGCCTATTGTTAGACTCTCGAGGTAGCGTGTCAGCTCGGAATTGCATGCCGTGTCGTCCAATCTGCGCAACCTAAAAGTAGTCCTTAAAGAATGACGCAAACCGTCACGGCTTTCACCATTGTCTCTCTTGTCTCTGCTTCTCGGCCTCATTCTTCGATTCGTTATTTTCCGGATTATTATTCGTTATTTCCACGGATTCACCGATGAAGAGTGAGCAATTGCACTTTCTGAAACAATCTTGCGGCAAAAATATCGACGTCGTTTTTTTCTTAGAATAAGACAAGCTTTTGGAGAAAAAACTCCGATGTTGTTTCCGATGTTGTCGTGAAAACGTTTCATAGACACCACATAAAAGGAACATACTTTGTCGTCTTAACAAACATTGAAAAAGCTGTAATTATCTGTAACTGGCAGAAATTTTCAAATAAAATAAAAATTCAAGAGAGCGCAAACTCTCTCTCTCAATTCCTCTTGCTGGAGTTGATGAGATATTTGCAGCAATGCGTGAGTAGATGCTTCTCGCCAGTGACGTCATGCTGTGTAGCAGGCGAAACTGTGGACTCCCTAGTGTAAATATCTAAGCCATATTGGCCTTCTTCGGGAAAGCTTATAGAGAAGGTGACCACGTCGTCGTCGGCGATAGAATGCGTTACGTACTTGGACAGACGTTTCTCTTCAATACCGTTTTTGTGCAGAGTCGCCATAAAGTCCGTCAACGGTCTTGACATGCGAAATTGAATTTCCAGCTCGCGTCCGGCAAACACCAGAGCCTCCTGAAATCGATAGATTGCGCGATTATAAACCTGGCGCGATAAGATCGAAAGATTCATTTCTCTTGCTGATCTTTCTGACAAACTATTCTATCTTTTTAAGCTTAAACTTTCGAAGGAAAGAGCGTACGAAAGTGAAATAGAGATGTTTGTAACATTGATCGCGAACTGAAACTAGATTCAGCTTTTGGATTCTGCGTTTATATATAAAATATATATAAATGTAATCAATAAAAATATATAAATATAACTGATTTACATCCGATTAACCTACCTGATGAGTAATGGGTATGAGTCCAAATAACCTGGTAGCTTTGGTGGGGCCCCATTCACCACTGGCGCAATCCGGCAATGGTACCATCACCGTTTGCAATTCCTCACACGCGATTTTGAATTTGCAGACACTCTTGAACTTCATTGGCTCACCGGTCAAGTATTCCTTCGGTGTCACAGCGTTGGCAAATATGTCCAAAAGAAAGGCACCGGAGCACGGAGCGTGAACTCGAAATGCAACTATATTCCCTACAACTGACTGTCAAAATTTCACTTTGCGACACTTCAAGCCAAAACTTTTTTAATTTTTTCGGGAAACTTATGGAATCATGGAAATTGTACAATTTTTTAAGTATCTTTAAACGCGCAACAATATTGCGCAAAAAGAATAGTGCATTCTATATGTACAGAAAATATCAAAATAATATAATGTTTTTGGTCATTGTTGTTAATATTCAACAATTACCTTGCTTTTTATGTTGTTTATAAAATTTTATTTTGTATATTTATATATAACACACAATTGAAATTTTCATATGGCACTGTGAGATTGAGGCGATGCCATTTAAATTGTCTAAGATAAAGCGCCGTACGGAAAGCGCAGACTATCAATTTACCTGCATGACAAAACGCTTGAGCGACACGCCGTCGTAGCCATCGCCGTCATTGTCGTAAAACTTGAGATTGTAATGAAAGATAAGAGATGATTGCATATGCGCCGGCATGGCTATCCTTACGGTCGCAGCACCGGTGGAATCCGTATACATAACGGCATTCGTATTCGTATCCGGAAAGTAAAGGCCGTACCTATAAGTGCAAAATTTATCCGAACGGTATTTTCCGCATACAACTTATATATATACAGTCATTGTTAATAGATCAGCGTATGAAAATCAGTTATGCTTGCGAGATCATCCGTTTAATTGTACGTTCTAACGACTTTTATACGCATTTCATTGTATAGATTTACTATTGTTAAGCTATATATTCTATCTGTTAATATTATATATATTTTTTCCTATATCTAATAATTCAAAGTTATACAACTGAACCAGAACATCCTGACATAACTTAGTCAGATGTGAAATCAGTTCGTTATATAAAAATCAAGCTATATAAATATTGAGGCTTTTAATTCACATGATAGATGTAAAAAGTCTCTTTTATGCTCCATACATTTCAAAAAACATAGTCTCGTCTCACCTGAAGAATAGAGAGCGCACAAAAGGCAATTCCTCAAAGTCTTTAAGTGAAATCGGTTGTTTAAGCAACTGCCACTCCTCTTGCAGAGGAAAGAACTCGTATATAAATTCCCGAGGATCCGTCAGGAAGTAATGATCATCATACTCGTATCTAAATAAAAAAAATATTCTCCATGATTGCATGATCGCTTTATTTATCACGTGATAGAACACATACAGCACGCTAACCATCGAAATCACGGCAAATTTCGGGCTATCCGTACCTGAGACTATCATTTTTGGCCTTTGCTTGACCAGGACGAGGTACCTCTTTGGCATTGACAAGGTGTCGTGCTCCCCAATTACACTGGACAAATCGCCACGCACCTGCTACATATACAGCGTTCCAACTGTTTCGAAATCGGTTGTCTTCGAAACAAACGCCCGGCTGGTAGCCCGCTGACTTGCTGTAACCTTTGATGACTACGCAGTGCAGGCCGGCGTAACTACGTTCAAACACGTTGCAAGTTGGATTGTCGATGTAAAAAAATATATATATAAACATACATCGAATATCAATACATCATCAATTTTTCATCAATAAGATTTGCCAAGCGCTTTTGACGCTTTTATAAGCGTTACGCGAACCATGCTCGACGCAATAATTTAGTCAGTAAAAGTAAAATGTTTGCATATATTAGCTCTTTTACATGTGATAATTAATACACGTGAAAATTCAAATTTGATCTTAATAATTAATTGTTTTTATTTTATTTATAAAACGTTATCTTTCATATTTCTTACCTGCACAATCGTTTGAACAGAACGTGATAACTTTCCGTGCCGTGTTTGATGCCCCGTAACAGTCCCATGGGAGTGTCACCTCGTAAGTTTTCATCGAACTGCATAGTGTTGAGATTCTTCACGGTGATCCATCGAAATATTGTCCTCGCCTTTTCTATATCCGATCCGCATCTGCTCACCAACTGTCGCACTAAGTCTGTAAATGTTTTCTGATCTTCTTGAGCTACCTAAAGAATAATATCGATATTTTGGTGAGTATTAGCGAAGCGTATCTTATGAGAGCGATATTGATAAAATATCGATACTGTTTTTTTATAAAATTTAATGTAATTTTCTGACTCGACAAAACTCTATCAGAAATTATAGATACAAAAATACAAAGGAAGATGTACAATATACAAAGGCAAATATTTTAGCTGAAATCAAATAAACTTTAGAACTCACTAAAATAAATTCGCTTAAGTTTAATCTCTTGTGTAATAAAATTATTTATCGCAAAACATTATAAGATTGAAGAAAATTAATAGATAGAATCATAATATGTGAGGTACACAATACAATGACTGTAAAATATAATATTTGCAATGGACTATAAAATCAATAACATATGGCAAAATCTTATTTCAGAGACAAACAAATTGACTTGTAAGAAAAAGGCAGCGCTGAAAGAATTCTGTGATGAAGACTTACCGAAATAGCTATCTGATCCATGTCAGCGAACTCTAGAGGATCATTATAAATATGATACTTGGCGAGAGCGGGAGGCTGTGGGGGTGGCGCGCGCGACGGGTACGGCGGAGGCGGCGCTTCCTGAATATAACCGTCTCCTTCGTCAAGGTATAAGCTCTCCTGGAGCATGTACTCGCTTCTCGCCTCATTGATCAGCTCCAGCATTTCCGAGCTCTGTTTCTCTACCAGCGCAGCGGTTGCTGCCCTATAAATTGATTAGGAGTAACGAAGAACTTCGTTGTGCGTGCGAAAATCCCGGATTCTTGCTTCGCGAGCACACGCGAACTTGTTTTATATCGCTCAAAAAAAAATCTCCATAAATTCCGTATCATGGTAACGTGTTAACTCTTTCATAAACTTATACTTATTCGTAGTGAGAATTATGCTGTGCGTGTGTACACATAAAGTGTATTATCTTAATTTGAGATTGTCGATTATAAGTTAGATTAGACATAATAAATTTGAGATGAAGTATACACACATAAAATGTCTTTTCAAAACTAAAATACATTGCATTATACAAAGTTAATACAATAAGTGTTTTTTTTTTTTAGTTTTAACTAATTCTGTTATATTCGAAATTTTTCCATAAATTTTAAATATTTATTTTTATTTTTCAACTTACCTTAATTGTAACAAAGACAATTAGCTGTTCTGCTCTCGCGTGGAAACGAGAGATTTTTATTATTCTTTCTAATACACAACGGAAAAAATTACACATTACTTAATGCAATGAACTATGTTTGCATCATGATGTAAGTATTACTTGTCTGATCTAAAATAGATTATTATCACGTCAATTATACGATAAATACCGTTCATGCTCCAGCATCTTGCGCGTGAGACTTTCTTTCTTCTTGTCCCTGCGTAGAGTCATGTTTTTCTCCAAGTCTTCTTTTTCCTGCTGAAATTGTTGGGTTCGAACTCTTCCGCCTTTTTCTCGTTCCCATCTCGCCGACAATTGTTCCAGCTCCTTCTCCCACTCGTCCTTTTTAAACAGTACATAATATGTTCAAATTTAATTTATGTAACCAATATAGAAAAAACTTAAGTATTCGCAAAATGTTAATAAATCACATTTTTTTTCATCGGAATCTCCGTTTAATTACGTACTCGGAATTCTTCGCGAATTCGTCTGTCCTCTTCCTCGCGATGATGTGCGAACTTTCGATATAAATCATCCTCTTCTTTTCGATGTTTCATCTCGAGACGCGTCTGCTCATCGCGATCCTAATTCAGCAAGTGAAAAACCAAATTAAAAAATCAACTTTGTATTAATTTTTACTCGAAGGAGATGAATTAAACCTTAACTCTAATCGTACCTTTTTTTTAGAAAAATATTAAAATTGCAGAAATACTGAAAATATCGGAAACGTACAACATAATAACATAAGGTATAATTTTATGAAGACGATAGATTAATTTCCGATACAAGTATAGATACAATAATATTTATTATGCAGTATGTAATATCGAAAAGCGAGCACGCGAGGCACCATGTTGCCAATTAAGGATTAAACTATCGTTACGTGCCAGGAAGTATTCCACTAATCGTAAGAAGGCAGAGTTTGCGGATACAGTTGGACGCAATAAAACGTTTCTATTTCTTAAAACGCCTGCAGCGCTGGCCTTAGAAGTAAGGTACTCTACTTTTTGTATAATTTACTTTCACGTCGCATTTCTGCTTTCATTCGCTTCCAAGAGAATCTTCTCGTGGGAACGACAACTCATCGCTCGCTGACAAAAGTGAACTAATCCTCTTCCAGTGTTTTTAAAAAAATAATACGTTGCATGATTCTTTTCCGCTATGACGTTGACCGGAAATATTGATGCAATGAAAATAAGCAAGAGAAACGCGTTATTGATAAAAAAAAAAACATGAACGCTCTCTCGGAATCACGTAAAAAGTTGTTTTTAAAGCAATTTCTTTGAATTATATACTTTTGAATACTAATATTCTTTGTGTATCATATATAGATAATAAGAAAAAAAAGAAACTTTACATAAAATGGATACGTTTTTGTAAAAATCATATCTGCGTGAATTATATAGAGAGTGGGCAATACATTTCATAATTTTTTTCACTCATGCTGTTGTAAGAACATTGGCAAGACCTACACTGTAGTTACATTAACGTAATGAAATGTAGTCTGATTTGAATAAACGTGACTTAGGTCTCATGCAAAGAAAGATAAATCTTTTTATGCTTATGAAAAATGCTTGAGAAAAATTTTTATTTTACGTAATCTTAAAATACACACGTAGTTTTCTCAACAACAGTATTAGTTATATAGTAAAGTTACCATAGAAAGATAAAGCCAACGAGGATACTGCACACAAGATTGCACTTCATGAGAAAATGTGCTTGTGACAACTTTCAAAATGACCAACGAGACCTTTGGAATGCTAAGTCTAATGTAATTTAAAGCTACTTTTCTTTTATTTTTTATCGGATCACGTTATGCTAGAAACGGAAGCAAGCGCGCACGATATTATTTTAAGATAAATTACGTGCGCAAAGTGAAGAGGTAAATTTTCCCACATGGAGGTGCGTTGTGATCTGTTGCAAGATTTGTTGATCCGCTTCTAGTTTATGCCTGGAAGTGGGACAACGGGCTTTTAATGAACTAATTTTCCCTAAGCGCGCGTTTACGCACGAAGGCGCGTGAGAGATGCGCGCGCGCATTTGCGCTATCTCCGCCGCACTTTCCGCCGCAGCCTGGCAATTCTCTAATTAGCCATCAAGTGCAGGAGTACCGCAAGCGGAAATAATTCTGCTTCTTCTCCCTCGTCCGTATCTCTCTTTTTCGCCCTTCGTCCCTCGTTGCAAACATAAAGCTTTCCTTCGCGTGCACACATTCTGCCCGGCGATTTTGCGTACGAGAGAAATAAGACGACGTTGTATATGTGTTCTTCCGTGATACCGATTTGAATAACCATGAACGGCAAAGTGCAGCAGCAATCCGCTGGCACGCATTGTTCCCTCCGCGTTCTGAGGAAATCGCTCCGGAAAGCGTTTATGAAATAAATTTATCATGAACATTTATATTTATATATCCGCCTATATGAAATGTAATTACTTTGAATTATTTTCTCTGCAAGAGAGAGAAATCAATTTAAATTAAACAAACAGATGTGTTAGCAGCTATCGCTCATTTTGTCTCTCGCATCACGTGACTCTTGTTCGTGACTGCAGTTGATATTTGTTCGAAAAAGGCTCACGATATATCGGAATAATTCCAGCCACTCGATCACAGTCACGTGCAACGTGGTTTGTTATATGCATCTCCGTCGTTCATGGGATTCCCGGGGCTCGCAGTTCCGCCAATTAAACATAATACCGGTGATCGTCGCTTAATACCGGCGTGAGAAGGAGAGTATCCTCCGTAGCGATTATCTGATCATCGTCACCGCGTGCGCGCAGAGAGAGCGCCTCGAGAGTTCGTTCGACTGTGTCGTCGTCGATAGTATGCGAAAGAAAGCGGAAGGAAGCATATGCGATATCAAACGAATTACGGTGATTAATTTCTTGATGCGGCAGAAGGAAAATCGCGATTGTCTCGTAGTATAATGAAGAGTGACGTGAATCGTACAAATTATCCGTTTGGTATTTATCCGGTCTCGTATAAATTTTTGTAAGACGAAACGAAAAGAAAATCTCTCTTGTCTTGTTGATGCCCACGCCGTCGATTTCGATCGTAACGTAACGCCATACATAGACCAATTGATGTTTCGTCGGTTGATTATAAATTAATCGATCGCGGCGGCCATTGATCAGCGATCACCGACAGTGCGAACGTGCGAAAGCGCATTGAGAGAAAACGCGGTCGATAGTAGAGCGACTAGCGGCTCGGCCTTATTACTGGATCCGCGCGCAGATGGGAAAAGCGGTAATCTCATTTTCATGTAAAGTCCGTTCCTCGCGACGACGGTTCTCTCGCCGCATTCCTGCATCGCACCAGTCGGACGATTATTCGGACGTGTATAGAAATCACGCGCCAGCGCGGAATGTATGCCGGACCGCATTCCCGCGTTCGGAAATTCGAAAATCCGCGATCTGAGATACCACGATTTTGGTGGACCGCAATTTAATGGGTAATGCTACTGAAGTTTAATTAATAATAATACATAATTACATAATTAAACGAGAAAAAAACACTCAATTTTAACAAGAACGCAATTTTGCGCAAAAACAAAAGAAGAACACGCTATTGATCTGGATTTTATACTATAGAAGTAGCTAGTGCGGGCTATTGTGCGTGTTTTCGTTCATGCACACAATACGTTTCTCTTGTTCCTCTTTCTCTTCAATTTCAGGAAGAAGTCAGTAATCAGCGGACTATATATGCGCATAAAAAGTCAATTATCACATCGCCATTGTTCGCTTTCATACTTTGAAATTATCATTGCTAATTTGCGTTATTAATTAACGATTATTTTCACAGGCCCCCCTCTTGGTGCCGCTGTTGCCTTTGTAGATTGTTTCCAAACATGAAAATGACTGTTGCACCTGCTTGGGGAAAGGGAAGTTCTTCTTGAGGAAATTGCGTATGTCCGTAAGACATCCGCAAAGCGGATAACACCGCCAAACGTATCGGTCGCCAAGCGCGCCGTAATAGTAACGCTCTCTTCCTTATATGGCGAGGAGCGTGACGAGGGAACCGATTACATCAATGATCGCGAGGCCGCGAAGTGACTCACCAGATAATAATCGATGGGCTTCTCGCGGGCCTTGCTATAGCCCTTCTGTAGCTCGGTCTGCTTGAGCGCATGAGCGATGTGAAGGGCGCTTGCGTCGAACCTGCCGTACTGATAGCTGCCGTCACCTGAATAATTGTGATTGTACGGTAAGGAGGCGCCGGTGCCGCCGTGGATGCCGTCGCGCTGGGACGAGTTGGCCGCCGGCGGCGAGCTGTGCCCGTTCAGGTGCCTGACATAATTAGGCGAGTCTACATTATCGTAACTGCAACAGAAGCATGCACACGGGTCTCTTGAGGGGCTTGCGAGGGTTCACCGAGCAGTAACCGCTGCTCGGTGAGGTCTCTATTGCCGGGATCGAGAAGCGATAACACACCTTAACTCCGCTGAGAGTAACGAGATTAGCCTCTTCTCTCTGTTGCACTTTAATCTCTCAGCCACGTAACTTTCACTGCCGTTTCCTCGTATACGAAGTGATGAAAAGACAATGAAAGGACTGTTGCTTGAAATTAATGAAGAGACTAATCTCTGAAGTAATAAAAGTACTTCTAGGTTGTAAAAAGACTATTTATATTGGATTTGTTAGTGTGTTTATAACTTTTATAGAATAAAGATATTCTAATTCTAAATTAGTGAGCGGAAAGTATCCACTGATAGCAATTTCCATGCAAAGCAGAGAAGAAGCTTTTTAGCGCGTAATTTGAGATATTGCATTTGCCGTTTTAAAAACTTCCAAAGTCAAATACCGAAAGTTTATTATGTACTTGTCAAGTCACACCTTACATGTTTGCGTTTACCTTGCAAATCTCAAGGATTAAGAATTGTCCTTGGGAAGCGATATTACTTTGATAACAACGAAATAAAAGCGAGTAACTTGGCGATAACTTGGTGTCCTTATTATAGCGCGAGCATCGCTCGTTATATCGCTCGTACGACAACGATGCTACGAAAAAGAATCCGGGTCGATGCAGTGGATTACGTTAACCTACATATCTGCAACACAATCGCAACACTTCTTCCTTCTCTCCCACGTAGCTTGACCCATAATTCTGAATAGTAGACGTAATTATTCCGATACGAGTCGCGGAATTGCAATTAGCGTCGCGGTTTAAGAGTTCAACGAGTTGCAATAAAAATCTCACCGCAGGCGCGATTGCCCGGGCGTCTTTTTTCTCTTTTTTTCTCTCTCTCTCTTTTTTAAGAGAAAATTTTGCGTATCGTTTAAATGTGTTACATCGCTCGCTCGTTCTGCCGAGTTCATTCACTCGCGCGTTGAAGCCTACGCTCTTCTCTCTCTCTCTCTCTCTCTCTCTCTCTCTATATATATATATGTATATATATATATATATTTCTTTTTCTTTTTCCCTCGATATCTTTTCTCTCACCTCATCGCGCGTGATCATTGAGCCATGGGATTCACAAAAGGTAAGTATACAAGAAACAGTAACGGACTGGCCAAATTACCAAGTTAATAATCGCCAAGCTCAATTTTCCAAGATCTGCGAGAAATCGCATTTTTAAAAATGAAAAGTAGAAAAGTTTGAACTTTTTCCTTTTATTAATTCTATTTAATTCTGTGGTAAAGAATTAAATTATTGTGTACACACATATATCTCCACAGAAGTATAAAATATTAATGCGGTGTAATTTAATGCGATCTCATGTAACATGATAAAAACGAGTTCAAGCACTCATTGGCATTCAGGTTAAAGATCAAGTGCAGCATTTGTACACAAAACTACTCGGACTTCATTCTAGACTTCGTCGGATTAAGGCCAACGTAGTTTTATTACGTAACGAGTAAAGTATCTACAGAAGTTCGCGAGATGATACAAAGCCGAAGAATGTTTGTACATAACTAATAATTTTCGCGGAGCTGTGAGTCTTGTATTAGCTAGTAAAACATCTCTACGGACAAAATAAATAGATTATTTATTTTGAAATAACAAATAGATTTATTATTTTGAAACTACAAGAATTTAAATAATTATAACACAGAAAAATTTATTACGATATTATTAAGATAAGAAATCCAAGTTTATTAAGTACGACCAAGGTGAAGAAGTTATTTGCACGAGGCGTTTAGTTGCATCTGTACGATGTTCCGCGAAATTCGATTTCGAGACATCAAGCAATTATTTCCAGCAGCGTTTGATCTCGATCGTCAGCAAAGGGAAAGTAGAGAAATTAGACGTAAATTCTGTAAAGCGTACACTTTGAGAAGTATATTTCTTACAGCGTCAAAACCTTTCTGATACCAAATGTATCTATATATTATAGATATATTTTACAGATAAAATAAGAAAAACAGTTTATCAAGAAACTATAAAAAATTAGAAAAACGCTGAAAGCGCTGACCGAGATTGTTCTCCGAATATATAACAAAGTTAGAAATACAACGACGCGAGAATGTGGCACGTGTTGTAACCTATCTTGTTGTTTTTTAATACAGAAAATTGGGGTGAAGAGTCAATCTTCACGCATATTTAAGATTTATTCAAATGAGCTCACCTGAAAGCGTTACGTATTTAAATGTGTATGCAGCGTTCTACAAACGCGCGTGAATGACTTGCGAGTGTTATTTGCTAAAAGAAAACACAAGAGATGTTTAAAGAGTTATTATAGACTGACATTCATTATCGTAAAGCGTCTTTAAAATTGCTTTGTTCCTACAATAGTTCTTGCGTGTGTACAGTTACATTACATTTTATTTATTGAACTTTTAGATAATGCTTTATTAATTAGATAATGCTTTTGCCAGATAATGATTTATTAACAACAGACACGCGCAATTGTCTTTGAACTGGTTGAAATGAATAATTTACAATATTTTATCGCAAGATTTTTATTGTATCACATAAATTTTTTTTTTTTATTTTTTTATTTTTTCGTCGTTTCATTGATTTTTTCTTCGCGGCATAAGCCAGAAACAAAAAGAAAGATTATATTCATAACAAAGATACAAACTAAGACAATAAGCATAAAAAGGCGATTCTATAAAATGCATAAATTTCCATTGCTGTTACGATAAATCTCTAATTATTCAAAGACTTAAATGGAAAGAAACGAGATAGCGAGCTTGAGGCATATTTTGCACGCAGCTGTGCGTGTTAAGCGTGCGACAGAAGCAAACTTTTCAAGATTACGGTATATCAAGCTCTCATAAATTTTTAATATTTGATATTACTGTTGTAAGCGTTTATAGCTATTGTATAATATTGCGGAATTTCTACATTACGCGTTTTATCGTAAGAAAAATTACAAATAGAAAATACGAAGTTTTCTAGATTCCATGCAAGCTGTTATAAATAAGTCGACTATAATAAAAAATAAAAAAGAAAATAAGATGACTTACCAAGGTGGATAGACGCCACGAGGCGACGCGCCTCCAGCTCTGATCTGCTCGTTGACGTAACCGCTTCTGGGCACATTAAGAGCACTCCTGATGCCCACACTAGATCCGTCCAGGGTCCCAGGTCCGAGTTTCGGCACATGACTGCTGCAGTACACTTCTTTATCATTGATTGTATGCTGATTGTTGTAGTAGGTCTTGAGAGTGAGTTTAGTGCCGCATATCGCACACTTGAAGCAGCCCGCGTGGAAGAATGTGAAGTCCTTCAAAGGACCTACTCTATCGACTTGGTAGACAGTCTGAGCGCATCTCAGACACGTGCTTTCGTAAAAGTTCGGCCGATACATGATGAGGAAGGACTAGAAAGACCGTCCTCGTTCACGTGTATCACCGACGTTTACTCTTCTAGCACTGAATCCTCTGGCTCGTTGTTTTGAGTCGCCGCTTGCTGCAGTCTCGCTCGGCGTAGTGTTTTGCTCTCGATGCGTGCGACCTTGGAAATTAAAGGAATAGATCTGGGAATAGAGAAATTATCTTTCTGTCAGGATAAATACAAGGCGAGTTGTAAGATGAACAACCAAAGGCTGTTTAGAGAAGAGAAGTCTCATAAAAATTTAAAACTTTACATTTCATATAATCTACTTCGAACTTGCTACTTGCTGCTCTCGTGCCATACTCAGAGATGGTTTTATATCTCGCTCGTATGCACTTAATTACCTCTTTTCGAAGACCGGATATGATGCGTGAGATGCCAAAGATGAGAATCAAATACACACGAAGGAATTATACGTAACAATTAGTTGCAACTGTTAATTATGCCAGCAGTCTTTGTAGCAGTTGGCCACAACATGCAAGCGTAGTATTCGCATTTGTTTTACGCTCCAATTCGACAATATAGTAAGTTTCTTTCTTGGAGAAGCTACAATTGCACATTATTATCGCGCGCAATTTAAGTTTATCACAAAATTTATAATTCTATCAACGATTTTTTTGTTTAAGAAGATTCTGATGTAGATAAGATCCATTCTGATCCAAAAATGGAGATATACGAGGCAAGTCTGAATCGCCGACACTTTCCTGCGAAATTTTGCAACAAATTATTGCCAATAGCTCTTGTAGGCGACTAAAGAGTCAATTGCAACATCTTTAATGACTTCGATATGCCTACAGTAATGTCGACAAATTTTCCCACGTATCGTTCAGCGCTGCGAACACTTGATAGAATTTCTATTACGATTCTTAGTACCTGTCACTATATCATTACGATCCTATTCTTTTTTTTACTAGTTTAAATGATTATATAGTGTCAGATGTGGTAAGAATCAAAAGCAATAAATACAATAACAATTTAAAAAATTAACGCGCAAAAAACATTTTTTTCTTTTAAGAAAAGTAGTATAATTCTGCAATAGTATATAGAGAAACTTATCAGAGAGATTTGTATTTTGTAAAATATTTTTAATTGTCAATTCTTTGAGAAACTAAACTGTAGAAGAACAATCTATCTACACAAATTAGCTGAATGCAATACTTCTCGCATCTTTATTTGTCTCTGCAATACTTTCTAAATTCTTACAATAGTATTGCTACTACTTAGCAATCAAGACTAAACATCTCTTAAAACTGAGATCTATAAATGTTTAATTATATTTTTCCATTTCTAGTAAAGAAAAAAATGATTTAAATAGACAAAATAAAATTTAAAAATTGGGGGGTATACGGGGTCCTTCATATATACGTGATGCAAATCCAGCATCCTATATGGAGGAAAAAAATTATTTCGACGTATATATGTGTACACACATATACATATATAAGCACATTCTCTGCAAACGGCTCTTAAAACCGAATTATTTAATTCATTTATTTGTTTAAAAATTTAAAAAGTTTTATATTTGAATGTTAAAATGAGAAATCTATGTGTTTTCATATAATCGATTTTATGAAAATATGCATCGTTTACTCATAAAAAATTTTTTGTAAGATGTCTGAGTACAATAGCGTGCATTTGCTACGCCATTAGCAATATATTCGTAAAACATGTCTTGATTCGTTCCGATTTTGCTCTTTTCTCGCCAAACATTTTTTCAATCAATTGAGATTATTTTCTTTCTCGTAGTTTTTCTTTCAAAGTAACATTTTTCTGTAACGCAAGTTTTTTTTAAAGCGCAATCAATACTAGGTAATCGTCGTTCCATGACACTATGCCGATGACGTATCAGAGTTCCTTTTTCAAAGAACAAACTTAAGATGCATATACTGTCATATCTCTGGAGAAAACATTTTACGCGTCGCGTTGTATACGCGTATCGCGAGCCTCACATCGCCGGAGAATGAGCTAATTCTTTGTAAATGAGGCCACGGTGTGCACGACCTGCTCTGGCTACGGAATAGTTCGTTGCTCCCGCACAACAGACTTTTCAAATTTAGAGATGCACCAAAGAATATAGTCAAAATAGTTCTTCATGCTTCATAAATAAATATCATTTTTCTATTACTAAACAAAAGAGTGTGAAAAATGCAAAATAAAATTATTAAGATCAATAGTAATCTGAATTATGTTTTCTTTGCAAGATCTTGGTAAACCAGTTAATGGTAAATCAGCTCATTAACTGATTTTACTTGTATTTTTTGTATTTATTTTTATAAACATTTTTATAAACATCGAATTTTTTCTGATCTATTTTGCATTCCTCAATGCATAAATAGATACAACCGCTGTATTGCGCTCAGCTTTGCCTGCACCGCTGTATCATCGAGCTAATGCTTATACTGGCCATCAGCGTATTGTACATAATCTTGTTTATGTCGGTAATTGCCGGCGATGGAACTAATAATACGTAATACAGATTATGACGTAACTGTGCGCCCGATAGCGTTAACGTCTTGCATCGAGATAGATACTTGATCGTATATACGCAATACTAGACCGCGCATAGATGTAAGTTCTGTATTACATCTGCTCTAATAGAATGTGACGACTCAATTTATATACAACAAGACCATTTGCTACAATTTTTGATATGTCATCGCGCAAGATATATATTTCAATCAAACGTAATATTTTTTAAATGCTTTAGCAATTAGTGTGTATCTGCCTAATCGAGCGCAAGTTATAACGGAAATCCTTAACACATCTCATTAAACCGCACGTTTTAGTTCGTTGACGAAGCGCAGAAATCGTAAACTCTTTATAAATTTCATTGTCGCGAGCGACTTTTACGCGAGCAGCAACAAAAACATAACAGACTTTTCGAGCTAATAATATAGGAAAACTCGGGAAGATTGTCTATACTAGCGTAATCAAACAGATATTAAATCACACGTGCTTAGTGAAAATTGACAGATAGTACTGATCAAAACTATTTTGCGAAATCTATCAATGTAATTGGAAGATTCAAGATGCTATGCATCTTGAATTATTATAATTTCTATATTTGTTATTAAATTCACTCTGATCAACGATGACTCAACGCTCTGTGCCGAGAACGACGACTCCACTGAGGAATGCGATCGAAGCAGTACGATTATGGCGAATTGCATAACTGCGGGACGAGAAGCGAGTCGCCTGCCGATATGCAATAGTCACGTAATAGCGCGTTGCTTTATAAATCGCGTCGTCTTCCGGCGATTCGATAAGAAAGAAAGAGCGTCATTTATCACATACTCGTTTATATATAAAAAATCCAATGGCATAATCGCATTTATGTAGTTTCGATCAAATCACCGATATATATATAAAGGATAAAGGAAGTTTAATTGATTTCCCTCAGGGTTACAATATTTTTCAACACTCCACTTCTATATCCATGATCCATTCGGAGGCCCGATTCAGTTCGCTTTTCAATCGATAACCTCGACTTGAAAGAGACTGGCCCGGAAAAATCCGACTGTGTGAATTCGAACTTGGGACCTCCCACTCGCAGCCCTCGCACTCAGGCGCGAGACCATTGGGCTGGTTATATATCAGTGATTTATACATATATGTATATATATTATATTATTTATACATATATATATATATGTATAAATAATATATATATATATATATGTATATATAATATATATATATGTATAAATTTGTTCTGATACAATAACTGCACTCTGAATCAAAAAAGACGAGTATGAATCGCATAAGACGAGTCTCAAGCGGACAATAAGAAAGTGGTTTTGGCAGGATCAGAAACGACAAGAAAGGAAGCGCATCTTTTGGAAAGACTCGCGAACGTGAAAATTATTTATGACATTCTTCGCATCGATTTGTCGCGCGATAAAGCTCATTCAAACACTGTGTCCTCATTCTGACTCACCTTTTTCTAGGTATTTATGCTCGCTGTGCCCGCTACACGTGCGGGCTTACCACGTATGAATGCGTCCCGCCACGCACGCTGTGCGCGCGCAAGACACAAGAAACTTTATTATGAGGTACACAAATCGCGGAGAATGCGGTCGCAACTCTCGATTCAGATGTGTGCTCGCGAACAACGTTGCTTTGCGATAACAACAAGATAAACGGGACGTCAAAAATTAGAGAAACATTGCGCAGAGTCGTTATTAATTATTGATATAGCAGCAGTAGAATGCAATGGCGATTTTTTTGATTTTTTGTTCTAACAATGTTTAGTACAAAAATCTTGCAATAGCAAGCAGAATATCTCCTAGATATAGCTTGTATCATATCTATAAATGATATATGATGTATTTATGTAATAGCAGAAAGATGAATCTCTTTGTTACATTTATAAAAAACATATCATTATTTATATTAATTCTAAACTAATCATTATTTATATTAATTCTAAACTAAAATACTGCATCAGTTCAGCATATTTGGTAATCAGAACATTACATATTAAGTTATGTACTTTTAATACTAATTAATGTCACTTATAAGATTAATTAGCATCTTGAGTGAATTATATAAAATTTCATTCATGTTAAGGATAATTCCTAAAGTCTTCTTACCGAGTTTGATTAATAGTATCTTTTGATACTATTTTGATATTTTGTGAAACATTTTGCAAAATAATAAAATTCCTGAATAATAAAGTAGATTATATGGTGCATAAAACCGTAGCAATACATCTAATAATTAATGATTTTTTCATGTATCCTAAGTTTAATTTTACGATATTTTCGAGCGCTGCCAAAGAGACAAAGCTATTAACCCTGCTATTCTGTTCGGGTCTATTTGACTCGAAATGATTTTTATTTTTTTATTATATTTATAGTTATATATTTGTAACATATTTTTATTATATTTATATTTTTTTATAACAGTTTATTTTGTATTTATATGTCTATAAATACATAAAATAACAAGTGAGTCATATTGATCCGAGCAGTATAATCGTGTAGTAAATTCGAACAGAACAGCAGAGTTAATAAATAATTATTAAAATGTTAGTAGTATTTAGAAAATTTTCCCAGTCATCCAAAACATGCGTGCGGATAGATCACGCTTTCTTAATTTGTGAAATCAAGAGAGTTGCGAGACTTGAATAAACCGCCGGAAAGTTTCAGAATCGATCAACATCAGGCAATCATGTCAAATTAATCACAGGTTCAGTTATAAATACTGATTATATTCAGTTATAAATACTGATATTTTTTATTTGCCAAATCTCTTTATTTACATAAGCGATTACTAAAAACCGAAAACAAAATTGCGAATAAGAAATTTTTTTGTTCTAAAAGTAGATTAATATCGTGTTTCAAATATACGAATACGTCGATTTATTCTATTTGAGCAGCATCATCATCGCGTAGATACATACGTTTTCATAATCCTTGCTTCAACATTGTCCTTGAACAGTCCTGATGACTAGTTTCGTGTCTGCCAGACATGTCTCTCTGTTTCTACTTTTCGTCTTTTCTTCTTTTCGTCCTAGCAACTATAATTATTCTTCAGCCAAATGAGAGATTGCAAACGATGGCGAACGTCACTGCGTAACAACCGCACCCGTGATTCTCGCGATCTTCTCCTCGATTTTCCAGTTGTTTTCGCTACCGTGCATTGAAATCACCAGCGCGAGTGCCTCATTCCGCGAGCCGCGCGACGCAGATGAAGAGGAACACGAAATTATATGGGAAAAAGGAGCAGAACGTTCGAATGGAACAGTGACTTCACCTGTTTTAGCAATACCGATTGCCCCAATAGAACGCTCGCGACAGATCTTGCGAATCACGTCAATCCGCTCTTTCACAAATACGTAGCGCAGTTTCAGGTATTTTTCCTGATGCTTTTGCGTATTATAATGCACAACGACCACTTTCGACCTTCCAGCGCGGCGCGCATAAACGTCTGTGACACGCTTTCGGCTGTCTGCCACCTGGAATGAGGTCTCGACACTAAGCAAGACGGCCTCGCGAGTTCGAACCTGAATATTGCCACCTGCTTCCGTCGACGTTCCAGGAAGGTCTGAGATGAGAGGAACGGCCATTTTGAGACATTGCTGATGGTCGCGCAGGTGGCGCTATAGTTGGAGAACCGACCTGTGTTTTACCTGCGTTTTATCTGCGTAACGGTCACTCTCTCGCGCGCCTTCATCTAGCAGAGACCTGGTTCTGTCGATCTCAAAATTTTCGATACATGAATCTACGCTCGTCTCAACAGATTTCAAATAACGATGAATGTACTTATTATATCTTAATAATATATTGCTTTAATATACAGACTTAATAACTGACGCAGCATTTAATATGTGGAAGAATATAGATATACATAAATGTACATAAAAGCATATTTAATGAAGTTTAATAAAGCTATTTCCCGGCACTGACGATCACGATTTACGAATTGTGCATCTCGACTGCAAAGGTCATTTTTTTCTCTACTGTTTAATATTGTGTAATACAAACTATTGTGTAATATATAGAACAATGTAAACTATATGTTTTATATATATCGACTTGCTCATACTCGCTTCTCTTCCGCAAGTCACCATTTCTAGGTAGAAAGTACAAGATCGGTGCGTGTGCGCGCCTACGTACGCACGTGAACGTTTCTCGTATGTGGGAAGCGATTTACAATCAGTGACCGAAGCAAGACAGATTACAAATTCCTTGAATGTTACCAGACGTTCGTACATTCTGTAATGCTCTATTTAACACTATTTAACACTAAAACATTTTAATATCATTTAGCATTGATGGAATTACGTAACTTAAGAAACTTTCTTAATAAAATTATGCAGTATCTTTGTTTTGGAATGTAATAACATTTTCACATATGATTATGTTAAATGTGAATGTCTACGATAACAGTAAGGCGTGCCAACAAATTTACCGTGTAAATTTGCAGACTAGACATAAGTCAACTGGCCGGTCATTTTCAACAAACGCCGCGATAATTCCGTTAATGCCCACGCAATTTACATAATTATAGATTTCTCGATATCATACATCTGCATGATTTTCTTTCTTCCTTCTGAGTTATTTAACTTTTATAACTCCATTCTCTTAAATTAACTTTTTAATAAGACTTTCTCATTTTGTGAACGTTTCTCACTTGTTTCTGGATATATTTTGTGACTCGTAAATAATGTCTTAAATTGAGAAAAAAAAAGAATTGAGTTTTGAATAATGATTAAAAGTATCGTAATTTGAAATCCATAAAATAAGTCACTATTTTGTTCTTCGATAATTCTCGCGCCCAAAAAGTTGAAAAAAAAAAAAAATGGTTCATAATGATGTAGAAATAAAATGCAGCTCTCAAGCAATGCTAGTTCTAGTGTCTAAGCTCACACACGAGCAGCAGCACCGCGATATATTTACGCGAACGGGAAGATTCTCTGATGGTGGCAGCGGTCCAGCAATCGTGATGTTACGGAAATAGATTTCGGCGGGGCGATGCAACGGCTGAGCAGCACTGCTAAGCCAGCACCGAAAGAGACGGAACCCAGTATCGTGTCGACCAGTTCCCGAGGAAAACCGGAAAAGTCATTCCGGTCGAGGTGTCCCACATGAGCGTGAGTGCGATTTCCGTCCCGGGTGCAAATCCCGGTGCCACTTCCGCTTCGATTGCATCATACAATGCAATTAATCGCGACGATATGGGCGGCAATATTGCATTTTTTTGCAAATATTAGATATTACTTAGTATCGTCTTAACGTCCTTTTTTTAATTCTTTAAGAAAAGAAACTACTTGTGGTGACGAAGACAAGAAATAAAATGTTTCTTAGAACATACATAATGGGAATTGCAATAATTAATAAGTGTGTCTTTTTTAACTTGCAAGATGAGATCGCATTTACTCTATCTCGATATTTAATTTGATATTTAATATCACGCGAAAAGAAACAGTGACGTGATCGCGCACGTGAGTGGCAATATTACTAATATTATATTTATCTGATTTTGACATAGAAATAACTTTTACTATTATATGCTCATTTAAATAGAAATTTAATTTAATATATTAAAATTTAATTGTATTACATTTTTTTAACAAATAGCTAAAAACTGTGAAAAGGGAAACGTTAAAGTTAAAAATAGTTTCGTTTACGCCTTTGTTTCTCAATTATCAGTCTTGCAGTGTGTAGTCATCTTTCCTATGCGGGTACCAGCGACTAATGAAATAACGTAACGAAAGATAAAGCAGAACTCGTTTCTCACACTGAAACTTGCGCTCGGGAATTAACGTAAATGCGTTATATCTGCGACTTGTAACTCGCGCACCGAATGTGACAGTTGCTTTCGGCTTTAAGCTTCTTTATCGGATTGTGCCCTGCATATTATATTATTTAATTATTTCGTAACTGTGCGATATCTTGTCATATTATTGTAGCAAGTGCTAATAAAATGTGCGAAACACATCTGTGCGTGAAAGAAGTTTGCGGACAGAAATTCTCTTGGATAAACTAGAAGTTGGATGATTTCCAACTTACGCGCAAACATATCTCAACGAGAAGTGATTGTGCGATGTATGCTCAATTTGCATTTGCTGCATTTTTCTCTTATCATATCATACGACTTTGTGAGAAAATTATATAAGAACAAAAAAGAAAAGTTTTTAAAAACTAAAGTTTACATATATAATAACAAATATAATAAATATAATTATTTTTGTATTTTTACTTTTTTATTCTCTGACATGATAATGTATTACAGAAATCGTATTACAAAATTATAAAAGTATAATTAACTAGTGGAAACATATTTTTGTGTGAAGTTTTGTGGATTTACTACAAACGCTAAATAGAAACAAAAATAAAAACAAAACAGTTGCACAAAAAGAACAGAAGTGTGAATGTTCTAAAGATACGAACGGTTCTAATTCAAGAAACCAAATCTCATTGCTGCTTCTCGTGTCAAAAGAAACAACGCAGTCACGAGTGCAATTTATGTCGTTGTTTTGTTTGAACAACATTATATGATATCTTCGATTAATTGATTTTGTTAGATTTTGATTTGCGCGATACTAATAAAAAGAAAGATAAGTGGCAAGAAAATTAATTAGTTTATAACAAATTATTACATTTCTGAAGTTGTCATATTTAAGTCGTCCGTCTACAATTAATTATATTCCATATCCACACTGAACGATGTGTGACTTGTGAAATATCTAGGTATCGGATTTAAATTTGTTACAGCGCGTTCGATATTTCATATGGAAAGAATGACATCGTCGGCGATGTCACCCACGCTGTAGAAAAATAGTGTCGCGGCTCGACTTTATTTCTAGACGCGGAACATTGCTTTTTCTCCGCCGCAGAAATAGATCGAACCGGCTCCAACTTCCGGCAGTAGATGGCTGTCCTGACGTAACATTTACCTCGCGACAACGCCCGCGTCAAAAAATCTCGATTATGCTTTAACAACGCCGAAATTAGTTAGTTATTAAGTGGATCTCATATATGTGAGCCCAAGGTGCGATGACATCAATTCATGCACTGTCTTGGCGATAGAGCGCTGCCAAAGTATTTGAAATTCCTCAGGCTTTGAAACTTAGTCGACAAATCATCAGCTTCGTTATGTGTGTCGTTTTGCTCTATCTGATCAGTTTCCAGCAAAGTTTTTTTCAAGTATAATAATTTTACACAATTTTATATACCTAATATATCACACATTTTTATTAATTAGAGATTTGTTTTTCAATATTATGTGCTTAAGTTTAACTTTGCTTTATAATATATCTATATATAACAAATAAACGAAAATACACTAATGTTTTTCTTGTATGTAGAATAAATTTTTATTTTGTAAAAGAGATATTAATAATATGATACTAATTCTTCATAGAACCCGGGAGCTGAAAAATGGCGACCAATGGCCATATCAAATCCGTCCACCAAATTGAGAATGGCGAGATCTATGCCTCATTGGGTTATGGTAAATCTTTTTTTTTAACTATTTATTAAATATTTTATTTCTTGATATTTATTAATATCATTAAACGCATGTATTTCTTTTCAGCAACAACAGCAGCGGGAAGCAGAGCAACTACAGCAACGTCGTCCTCCTACACCTCCAAAAATTCCACCGCCGTCACTCTCCGGGGATTGTGGTGACCCCGACTACGAAATCATCGAGTTTCCGGCTCGATCGTCAGTTCAGAAACCCACCTCGACACCTCATATGAACGTTAGTAAGTGCGCTTTGTGCGGCACCGAGAACGTCTTCGCACGATGCGACATGTGCAACGAGAACTACTGCGAGGCCTGCGACACCATGAATCACAAGCATCCAAAGCGCAAGAGCCACGTGCGTCGAAGGATCATAACCGACAACGCGAGTAAAAACAGACCGCCGCTGCCGCCGAAAGCCGAGAATCTGGCAAATCCTCCAGTACCGCCGCCACGAAGAAATCGCAAGACCACTCAGGTAGGCTGCATCCTGGCCTGAAACTTGCGATTGTTTGTGAATCTTCTTCCAGGCACCAACGTCAATCTTCAAATAAACTCTCGAGCTGTTTTCTGCACTCCAGATCAATGACTAATTTAGGTCACGGAAATTGTTCGTTGAATCGGACCTTGTCTCCGTCACATATATATATACACATACATACATACATACATACATACATACATACATACGTACGTACGTACATACATACATGTGTGTGTGTGTGTGTGTGTGTATAGGTTTAAAACTCGAAGAGTTTCACACCGAGGTAGCTGAGACCGTCCCTAAGTGTTATTGCAAAACTTTGCAAAACTTTAATTGGTCATTTCAATGTTGTCTTACGTGTTAGAGATTTTATTTTACATTCAGATCTTATTGTATGCATTATCGTTGTTTTGTAATACACCATGTTACCGCAAAACACTAATGCCGTATTCACTAAACCTGTTCTCTCTTCCAGCTTTGTTGTGTACGTAATGACGCGGAAAAGACGAACACAACGCCGTTATAATGTCGGGAATTTGTCGTATCGTGTGATCGCGTTCGGATTGTTTACCGCAGATGATTTCTGCGCGGAGTGGTGAATATGGCAAGTTACGGTAAACACGGTGAACACGATCATTCTTTCGCACACAATTATTATCTTTTGTCGACATCACGTGCCACTCCGCACTTATAGTACCCTGTTATAGACACCATTTCTTGATTTATTTTTATACTCGGTATATCGCTTTCTTTTCAGCATTTTTTTTTTTTTTGTTTTTTTTTTAGACGAACGGTGTCATCCACGGGCTGCTTGAATCTGCCACACTTATAAAAATGATAAATATTAAAAATGTTTTTCATAAGCTTTTTATTTATTAGATTTGATACATTCTAATAATTACCTGCAAGTTTATTCTTATTTGTGTACATATTTTGTTAGAAGAAAAGTTTTGGAAGCGTTTTAGAAACGCTTTAGTGATCCATCATGATCATGACCACCTATATTTTATTTTTTTTCTCATGACAGCATCATCTTTTAAACAAACATGAACATTTACAGTCTTCGACAACACTCTGAGTGCTGTTGTTCTATTTATGATATATAATTAAGTCAAAGTTTCGCGCTTAGGCTAAGTCGACGCTAGCCAAAGGATCTGCACATCTTCCCTTGCTCCACAAGGTCGAGAGCTTGAAGCGCAACTTTTCCAATCCAAAGTCACTGTCTTCGGAAATAAATTCAAGAGTGTCGAAATCTACGAATATATTAAATACGTCTTCTAAGGATGCTTCAGGAACGGACAAAATGTCCACTCTACAGGTGAAAAATTACGTTTTACAAGTAATAGCTAAACCTTTTATAATACCAAAACTTGTGTAAACTTTAAGATATTTTTAAAAACGCTTTAGTCTTTATTTCTACTTGTACTGCAATAATGTTAATAATATTAATAATATATTACACATTAAAATAAAAACTTATATGTCTAGGAGAGATACAGAAAATATCAAGAAACAATGAGAGCTCAAGATGCGAACAGACGACGACACTCATCTTCTGACACTTCGAAGGATACTTTGAGTGGAAGATTACTAAACGCAGGCAGTTCAAAACCTGCACCACCACTTCCACCTCCACCACCACCTCGAGCCATAATACAATCAGCCAGCGTTTGCGACTTGTCCGCTGCTCATGTGTGGAATCCGGGAATGCATCAAGTACTTTTTATAGTCTTATATTATATTTAAGTTTATTTTATTTTGTCAATTATTATTATTTCTTTCTTATATTTCTTTCTTATATTTCTTTTTCTCTCTCGATTTTCATTTTATTGAGTAAGTGAAAAGTTTTGATGGATTTTGTGATAGAAAAATAGATCAATAGATAATTTTATTAAAAACAATTTATTTATATTCTATTAAGTACAACAGCAAACAATAATAGAAAACAATAGAGATTACTTGATGAAAATAAATAAACTGTGTTTAATAAAATTACTTGGTCCATTTTTTTTATCTCTTTACAAAATCCATCACAACTTGTTCATTTACTTGTACTTCTTATTTTCAATTGTAAATACTCTAATAGGCAAATTGTGAATATGTGACACAAAAATGACATCACAAATAACGACGATTTTGCAATAATTGCATTAAGATGATTCGCCATAACGCAACAGTTTGGTCAGAATACAATTTTGGAAATAATATTTGTCAAAAATTAGCAAATTCTTTCGACAACG
>QVNZ01016053.1:0-30624 GCA_014825645.1 Pseudomyrmex dendroicus | reverse complement strand
TCATTACTGTGTCGGGAACGAAGGCTTACAAAATAAATACATTGTTATTTTGATAGTGACATCTGTACACCGTATTCGTATTAATTTTATTTCAATTTATCTAGAATCGGTATATATGTGTCATATAAATTTAATCTTAATATTTTTAAATATCCTATAAAGTGAAATAATTATAATTATAATGATATAATTCTTTTCAGTTATCAGCCAGTATGGCGAGCAATATACAAAAAGTAAGTAAAAATATTACGTATATTTAACTATCATTGTATAATGAAAACTTTTGAAAACTGCATTTATCTTTTTTTAACATTTTTGATCTTTTTATCTTGTTCAAACAAAAAGTTCAGTTAGTTTTGCCAGATAGAACAAAAAAAAAAAAAAAAACTAGACATAGCGTTATTTATGTAACTTACAATTTATTCTGAAACTTTTTGTACAATGTCCGATTTAAATTTGTTTATAAATAATTTATTTTGCTTACATCTTTATTTTGCTTACATATTAAATTTTGTCTTTATGCATATTCAAAAAGGAAGCCAATTATAACACGAAGAGTATAGTAAATACTGCAAAAAGTGCGCATTTAGTGCGACGTTCGGCAAATCCAGTAGCACAAATGCCAGGAGCAGGAGGAGGCATGGAAGGAGGCTTTGGAGGAAGCCTAGGAGGAAGCATGGGAGGAACGGGAGGAATGGGAGGAAAAAAATAAGAAAAATAAATGCATTAGTTTTAAAGTAAATATTTTTCAAATGATAGTTATTTAGAATTAGTAGTTATTATTCTGTAAAATAAAGTCAATTTTGCAAGTTTCTTCAAAATTTCTTTGTTTGTTTATAAAAACAATTTTGCGTTATTATTTCGATATACTTATGCAAATTTATTTTACGTAAATTTATTTTATGTCGCCGGATAGATTATATCGTACACGCTACAAAATAATGCCGGTGACATCCATACAGATTTCTTATACGAATATTGAAAAAATTCATTATTTAACAGCATAGATGAAGGTGATTGGATTTCACTCAGCACATCTTACCGAAGTAGTTGCACAAAGGAAACCCCGATGATTTTGGAGCAATAAAAACTTTAGCACTCTGCACAGCAAAATCGTGTTATTCAATTCAATGTTACCTATAATCCTATCTTACACCTATATTTCTATCTTTCCTTATTCTAAAATATATGTAGAATCATTTAAAAAAATATAATATAATTGTAATTCTCTCTTTAAGATTCCCACTATCGGTTTGCTCATGATTTACTCTCAGTTCGATCAAAATATATTATTACATCGTTTACAAAGTATGTATTCAAACTATGGATAACGCTCAAGTGCCGCTCAAGTGTAAGTATACATTAATATTTGATTGGACTGATTGTGAGAGCGGAACGTGAGCGGACCGTGAGTGAACTGATAGTTTGGATCGGGCCTAAAACAACTTTCCAAATATCAGAACTTGCTATTTTGATTACTATTCATTATATAAAAGTCTAGCAAGACTTTCTCACTATAAGAGAAGATGTGTTTTTCTCCTCTTTCTTTCTCTTTTTCCCTCCTTTCTCTTTCTCTTAAAAAACAATATTTATATAAATTTTCAAAAAAATCGATTTTTAACTCCAAATATTGAAATAATGTTTACTTTTTGTTACGCTTAACTGATCTAATAATATAAATAGAGTTAATAATAATTAACCCTATGCTTATTAAAATTATTAGCCCTATATTAGGGTTAATAATATTATTATTTAATAATATTATTAATTCTTTGAGTCTAATCATAACTCTTATTTTTTTCTACTTCTTTATTTTTAATTTTATTATTATTTTACAATAATTTTCAATTTGTTTATATTTTATTATAAGTTATTACAATTATAACAATATAAAAATTAAATAAAGATCGACATATAATTATTTAATATTTTAACATTGTTTTATTGAAAGTAAAAAAACTATGTAAAAATTAAAAATTAATGTAAAATAACAAATTTAAATAAAAAGAAACAATAGAAAAAAAGAACGGAAACCACGACAGGACTCGAACTCGCATGGCAAGATTATCAATCTCACACTCTACTTGTTTAACAAATTGTAGCTACATTACTTACTTTTTTGTTTTTGAGTTTTTTTAAGTAGGTTGACATACTAATTAGAGTAAAAGAGGACACAGTACTCAGTAAGTCGGACCGATCATCTCAATTACAAGAAAGAATGATATCTGTAATCACGACTTTAGCGATATATTTGTGTTAAACACAACCGAATATACTGCCAAATACATAGATGATGATATCATTCTTTCTTGTAATTGAGATGATCGGTCCGACTCGCTGAGTGCCGTGATCTCGTGCTCTTCTGCTTAAATATGTTATCATTTTTTATGTAAATTCGAGTTTATTTGTTACTATCTTATGTGTCTATTTGAATTGAAAAAAAAACGTTTTAAATAGGTCCATTTGTGGTCCTTTATGTACTTAAAATAGACAATTTTAAAATGTCCAGAAAATAACACTGGACATCTTTAAAATATCTCCTAAAAATGTCAGAAGATCTAATCTGAAACATTTTAAATATGTAAAAAACGTCTAATATCTATGTTTTTAATATGTTTTTAAAACATTATTGTGCTATCTGGAATAATACGGTTGTAATAATTTCTATTTCTATAATTTGTTTTCAGTTATCAGCAGTATGGCAACGAGCATTGATACGCAAAAAGAAAGCAAAAATACTAGATATATTTAACCATCATTGTATCATCAATGAACATTTTTCTAAACTTAATCTTTTGTTAACATTTTCGATCTTTTTATCTTGTGCAAGCATATATAAGAGTTTCTGTTTACTTTTGTCAGATAGACTACAAAAAATAAATAGACGTAACACTTGTATAACTCAAACCTATTCCAAAAATTTTCGCACTACGTTTGATCTAAATTTGTTTATAAATATTTTATCTTGCTTACATCTGTATTAAGGTTCTTTGTTTCCATGCACATTTAAAAAGGAAGCCAGTGATACTAATATGAGGAATATAGTAAATGCTGCGCATTTAGTGCGACGTGCGGACCTGTTAACACAAGAAAAAAAGGAGGCATGGAAAAAAACATGGGAACAGGAATAGAAGAAGAAACTATGGGAGGAGGAAAATAAAGAAAATAATGAATAGATTAGTCTTAAGATAAATATTTTTCAAATTAGTGATAGTTATTATCTCTAAAACAATATCAAAGTCAATTTGATGAGTTCTCTCAAAAGTTTTTATAAAAACAAGTTGCGTTATTGTTTAAAACTTGTTTATAATTATATAAATTTATTTTACAAATGTCGCAGAACAGATATTGCTCGTGCTGCGGGATAATGAATCGGCAACATTCAAAGATTTCCTGTGTGGATATTGCAAAGGTCTATTCTTTCACAGCACAGAAAAAGATGATTTGATTTTACTTAGCACTATGGCACGTTATACTAAAGTAATTGCACAAATTAGAAGGAAATTTCTGATGATTTTGGAGCAATAAAAACTTTAGCACTTTGCACAGCAAGATCTCGTTATTCAATTTGAACCCAATATATTCCTATCTTTTTCCTAAAATATAAAATCATAAAATATTTTGCCTCCTCTTAAATAAACTTTTTGAATATCAAAACTCAGTATTGTGATTGATACATATTATGTAAACATCTACTGTAGATTTCTCACTATAAGAGATGTGTTCTTCTCCTTCTCCTTCTCTTTCTTTCTCTCTTTCTCTCTATATCCCGATTAATCAAACAATATATACGCATATAAAGTTTATAAACAAATCGATTCTTAAATTAATATATTGATATAACATTTAGTGTTTATTACGTTTGAAAGACTTCTAATAACTTTGTACATATATTCCTATCATACTTTACGATAATGGAATGAAAATTTATATGTATGAGCTTCTCTTTTTCTTTTTGTTTCGGCGAACGAATTTACAAGTGAAAATATCGCGAGTTTATTCGACGATATGTGATCGATATTGGCGCGAGTTCATTTGCATTTGCTCATTCTATAAACATGAATAATAATTAACAATAAAAAATACATTGCACAATGTCATTAAATTGCGAGTAATAAAAAGTAACGATTTGATTTTATTGCAACAAATGATATGTACAGATTGTTGCAGAGCGGTACAAGACTTCATAATTATACTAACATTTACTTTTGACGATTTTTGTGTGTTACATCTTGTCGCAAAATTGCTCGCAATAGACGCAATAATTATCAAAGCTCACTTTATTTCCTGGTTTACAATACGTTTCAATTTGTTTTTTCCGCTCACGGACACGTCACGTGTCGTGCAGATTATCCATATAAAAGTGAAAAACTGTGTGATCTAACCAGTGTGTGATGTACATCAAATCAGACACAATGATCAAGCCAATCTTCATTGCGTTACTCTGCTTGGCAGTGGTGAGAAATCGACTTTATTTACAATCTTATTTGATCAATTTCAGACAAAAAATGATGCGTAAACTTATATACATTTATACGAATTTACATAATATGTTTAAATATATATAATATATTTTTTAACTAATATGTTTGAATACATTTGATATTGTTAAACATTTTCAAAGAACGTTTGATACTCTCTCTACAAAACCGATGTGCAATAATATACAAATTGAACAATACTATGATATGATTGATAGTTTTCTAGTGACTAAAAAAACTAATTGTTTTTAGATTTGTTCTAAAAAACTTAAGTCTGAAAAGTTATGTGTAAAAGCATGATTTTAACAATTATTTCAATATTAATCTACATGTCTCTAAGTCAATTCAAAATTCTAAGAAAAATTAATCTTCAAATAACCATAAACTTTGACACACGAAATAATCAAATTTACTAAGAAACAATCAAATTAAAAATAATTATCATGTTAATTCAATACAAAAAATATATGTTCTTTTGAAATTCGAATTTTTTACGAGTTATTGTATAACGAGTAGTTTTTTACGAGTAGTATAACTACTCTTCTACGTAGATTTTAATTATTTTATTATAATAATTTTACAATTGCAAATTAATTTGTAATTAAAGTCAAAATAACAAATATAAATGTATTGTGTCAATTATTTAACATTACTAATTTGTCAATAAGTAACACATGACAAATGAGTTAATTCAATTTAAAATTTAAAGTGGATTTCCTGAGACATGTCAAAAATGTTAAAATTAACATTTTCTTTTTTACTGTGTACGCACATTACTTGCTTTCTTTAATATAGATAATATGTGAATTAATCTTAAATTTTTTGAGTATTCTATAAACATGTACATATATATATATATATATATATAGACTGCGGTTATAGTTATAATAATGTAATTCTTTTCAGTTATCAGCCAGTATGGCAACAAAGAATATACGAGAAGTAAGTAAAAATACTAGATATATCTAAGCATTATTGTACAATAAAAACTTTTCAAAACTGCATTAATCTTTTGATAGAGTTTTTGTTTAGTTTTGTCAGAACACAGAAAAATAAGTAAACGTAGCATTTATGTAATTCAAACTTATTCCAAAATTTATCGCATCACGTTTGATTCAAATTTGTTTACAAATATTTTATCTTGTTTATATCTATATTAAGTTTGTTTTTGTCTTCATACATATTCAAAAAGGAAGTCAGTGATATGAAGAGTATGGTAAATACTGCGAAAAATGCGCATTTAGTGCGACGTTCGGCAAACCCAGTAGCACAAGAAGACGCCGGAGGAAGCGTCGGAGCAAGCTTCGGATTTGGATTCAAAGCAGGAGCAGGAATGGGAGGAGGATACGGCAATAAATAAGAAAAACAATAAATGCATTAGTTTTAAAGTAAATATTTTTCAAATAATAGTTATTAGATTAGTAGTTATTATTCTCTAAAACAATAAGTCATTTTTACAAGTTCCTTCAATAGTTTTTTGTATATTAAAACAAGTTTGCGTTATTGTTTCAATATATATTATGTAAATTTATTTTATAGATGTCGCCGACGACATCCACACAAATTTCCTGTACCTATACATATTGCAAAAATTCGTTATTTAACAGCACAGATGAAGGCAATTGGATTTCACTCAGCACGTCTTACTGAAGTAGTTGCACAAAAGAAATCCCGATTTTGGAGCAATAAAAACTTAAGCACTTTGCACAGCAAAATCGTGTCGTATTCAATTCAAAATGTGTATATATTTCTATCTTTTCTTATATTTATATTTATATATTCTTATATTTCTATCTTTTCTTATTCTAAAATATAGAATCATCGTACATTTAGAAGGATATAGTTACAATTATAATAAAAGAATATAGTTATTTAAATAATAGAATATAGTTATTTTTTCTTTAACTTTCCAAATATCAAAACTTGCTATTGTGATTAATATTCATTATATAAGGATCTCGTAAAATTTTTACTATAAGAAAAGATGTTATTTTTTCCTTTCTCTCTCTTTCTTCTCTCTCTCTCTCTCTCTCTCTCTTTCTCTTTTGTCCCTCTCCTTTGTTCTTTTTCTCTCAAAAAACAATATTTATATAGATATAAGTTTTCAAAAAAATCAATTTTTAAATTAAAATATTGAAATAAGTTTTACTTTTTATTATGCTTAACTGATCTCTAATAACTTTATATTCTACATATATATTCCTATCATCTTACAATAAAAAAATAAAAATATGCTTAAGAGCCTTTTTCTTTTCTCGACGTATGAAGTCATAATTAAGAACGTCGCGGGTTTATTCGATGATTTATGACTAGTGTTAAATGTAATAAATAAAGAAATAATAAATAAAAAACTTTTGGATTCCGATTCAAAATTTCAATCACGATACTTCTATTCATTTGTATGTACCTACGTGTAATTGTTTAGTTTTGAGAACTTCTCATAAATAAGCTATTTTTACGAGCTCTAAAAAATACTCCGACAAACATTCCGACAAAGAAGCGTAGAATAGACATAATAATTATAAAGTGTACCGCACTTTGTGCCAAATTGCGATAAGATATAACAATTTGATTTTTTATCACAAGAAATAAAAACTACAGATACACGGAAAACAATAATGTTGAATAACAGCATCAGTTTAATTAAAATATTTCCTGTTGATGTGACATCAATATTATTGCACTACATATAGCAGATAGTTGTTTTATGAATCTAGATGTTAAATTAATCACATATACAAGTGAATGAACTACTTTTATGGCGACCCGTGACGTCGACTTTAATTGAAGCAATTCTATTTTTTCTATGTAACTATGTACAAATAATAAAGTATAGATCGTTGCAACACTGCAAAATTTTATAATTGCACTACTTTTCGTGCTTGACAATTTGTGCATCTAATTCTGTCGCAGATTGCGCAAAAGGTGCGATAATCATCAAAACTCGCAATACTTCCTGATTACGAAACACATTAACTTGTTTTTTTCCGCGCACAGATACGCAGAAAAAACATGTCATGCACGTTATAATATCCATATAAAAGCAAAAAACTGTATAATTTAACTAGTGTATGATGTGCATCACATCGGATACAATGAAGCCAATATTTATCGCGTTACTATGCCTAGCAATGGTAAGAAATCGATTTTATTTACAACTTTATAAAAACATGATAAAGTAAAACACATATTTATGCGTACAAGTTGTATTCAAAGAATATAAATAAAACAATATAAATAAAAAGGTCAAACACGAGCAAATAAAAGATTGGATGAATATATTCATTTAATATATTTGAATATATTCAATTAATATATTTGAATTATATATAATAAGTTTAATATGTTGCTATTTAAATTCGATATTTTTGATATTTAGTTTTTTTAATATTAATTTTTTTGTGTGAAAACATTGAGCAAATCGAACAAGTTAGTGAAATTTATACGGTTTTACATAATAACTCATAGATCTAACTGTTTTAGACAAAAAACTCATTTTAAGAAACAATTTATACAGAAAATATTTTATAGATAATAACGATACATAATGACATTATATCACTCATTTTATGTACTAAATTGATTTTATACAAATTTGATTTTGATTTTTATACAGTTTTATTACAAAATGTACAATTATATTAATTGTAGGTAATAATTATTATATAACATAAAATTTTTGTAATTCTGTCAGTTAGCCGATATGGCAGTGGGTAATGCAATGGACATGATGCAAGAGGCAAGTAAAAATGATATATTTACATAACTATATATATTATTTATATTTATATATACATCTAAGAATATTTCAAAATTACGTTAAATTAACAAGAATTGTAATCTTACGAATTTAAAAATGCATATGCTTTTTCGTTTAATTATGTCAAATAAAACACAAAAGTAAAATTTATGTAACCTTAACTTACTTCTAAAATTTAGCTCACGACATTTGAATAACATTTATTTATTATAGCAGGTTTTATTTTACTTATAATGTATATTAAGTTTTCTGTTCCTGTGCATGTGTCAAAAAGAAAGCCATCCAAAATACTAACATGGTGAGAAGTGTAGTAAGTGCTGAAAGAAATGTACAATTAGTGAAACGTTCAGCACAATCTGGGATAGGAAGGTTGGGATTTAACCTTGAATTTGGCACACAAGCAAAAGCAGGAGGAGGATTTGGAAGAAAAAAATAAATGCAGTCACAAAGTATGTTTGTATTTTTCGAAGTACCATAGCTACTATTCTTTCTCTTCATTCTTTCTTTTATTTCTTTTCATTCTTTCTGTTTCTTTCTTTCTCTCTCGAAATAAAATTATAAAATCACATTTTATTACTTATCTAAAGATTGCTTCGTTATAATAGAAAGTGTTTTATGATATAAAAAATATCATAAAAAACTTTTAATACATGACATAAAATTATAACAATAAATGTATATTTATGTAAATTTATTTTACAGATATCGTCAGCCAAATACCGTTTACGCTACTGATAGAATAATAGATCGGAGATATCCATACAAATTTTTTATACGAATATTATCAATTCATTATATTGTATATAGACAGCTAATTGGATTTCCCACAAATAGCACTATGGCACATATTATAATTACTTGCACGAACTAAAAAAGAACCCCGATGATTGACCAATAAAGTTTAGCACATAGCACAGCAAAATGTAATTATTTAATTTAATTCAATCCAGTGTGTTTATTCCTTTTTCCTCCTCTCAAATATGTGCAGAATGTTATTGTGGATATATATATATATTATAAATATATAAGCATATATATGAGATAATTACACTTTTATCTTTAAAATATTTTTCTGCATAAAACTCGCTTTTATTGAAATTAAGTATATAAGATTTTACCGTGAAATTCTCATTGAAATATGCTTTCTGATATATATCCTTTATATATAGAAAGTTATTATTCTGAAATATTTTGTGAAAATTGCATATTTATTTGGAATGTCTTTATATTTTACGATAATAAAATAAAAAATCAGTAAGCATTTTTCGTTCTTAAGCTTGAATTTAATTAATGGATTTTACCAAAACACATGTTTTGCAGCAAGAACAATTAAAATTATAAATATAGTTAACCATATACACATATACAAAATCTTTTTTGTGAATTATTGACGCTGAAATAAGAGATGAGAAGTAAACTTTAAGCAAGAATATTAGTTAATATACGAAATATCACGAGCATTCTAGCTCATTTCGAGCGGCTTTAAGACTAATATTACATTTGTCGTACGACAAAGTTTTTAAGTGTGTTGATTGGCTGTTGGATAGAATATCCAAAAAGATTTATTTAATCTCAACAAACATCAATCAACATACTTAAAAAATTTGTCATACGACAAATGTAATATTAATCTAAAGTATCAAAAAAGCTTAGTGCTCAGTTTACCTCTTTAAAGAAAACAAACATTCTAAAATAGAGAAAAGTTTCCTGTATGATTCTAGTACTGTATTAAAAACAAACTTTTATTTTTTTATAACATAGGTATCTGCGCTCTGAGCGAGATTTTCTCAAAACCATGTTTTTTTTTTAATTGTTTGACATGCTTTATAAAAATATTAAAATTATTGACTTAAACTTTATTGTACATATTAAACAATGTCTATGATTTGACTGTATTATATCTTTATAACTATAATATTTTTTTTTAAGTAATTATTTCTTTATTGCTATCAAAGTTAAATTGTTATGTAAAAAGCAATATAGGTTTTAAAACCGTGTCAGTTTAACAAAGTGCAATATTTTGTTTTATTCTGAGTTTTATCTATGGTCACAATTAGAAAAAGTAAAACTGATATTCATATAGTCTGATCTTATATTTAAGATCATCGTTCATCTTTTGAAATGTTTTGATAATCACTAAAACAGCCTGTACAGCATCTTAAAATAAACTTAAGATTAACATCTTAAATATAAGATCGGACTATAAATAAATCAAATTATAAATAAATACTATAAATAAACTATAAATAAATACTGGCCTAAGAATCGGTTTTTAAACGATAAAATCGTGGTGTGTTAATCACTTTTATAAAAATAAATAAAACTCTACACTAGAGAATGTTCCCAAAAGAAACTTCCGAAAGAGAAGCACAGAGTGGACGTAAATAACGATTGAGAAGTGCATTGCGCATTGCGAGCGATAAGAACTAATGATTCGATTGCATCACAAAAAATAATATACAGATAATAACATATATTTCGCTGATTTTTGCAGCACAGCGAGATTTTATAATTACACTTTATTCACTATTTTTGTTGACTTGTGCATCAATCCCTGTCGCAAATTGCACAAAAAGACGCGATAATCACCAAAATTACATTACTTCCTGGTCACGATACACATCGACATGTTTATTTTTTTCACGCAAGGACACTTTAAGATGTAATGTATAACGTGTCGCACAGATTATAACATCCGTATAAAAGCGAAAAATCTGTCTTGATCTAACCAGTGTATGATGTGCATCAAATCAAACACAATGGTCAAATCAATCATCATTGCGTTACTCTGCCTGGCAGTGGTGAGAAATCGAATTTGCGTGCAATTTTCAGAAAAAAGTGATGTGTAAATTTACGTATGTATACATATTTTATATTTACACAATAATATTTTATTAAACGTGTAATTTCGATTTTCTTGAATTTTGAATATCGCAATTTCGCAAAAATATATTATTTTATAAATAATAATTACTATGTGTACATGCGTTAATATCTATACACATCACTTGTCTTCTTTTATATACATTTATGATGTTAATTCTGTTTTTTGAACATATATAGTTGCAATAACTTTTGTAATTTTTTCAGTTATCTGCCAATATAATGAACAATGGAATGGTCGTAATGCGAGCAGTAAGTAAAAATAATATGACTCTAACAATTATTTATATACGTATAAAAATACTGCAAAACTGCATTGATTCGACAGATGTTTCAATTTTTACACAAGCTAAATTTTTTATTTAATTTTGTCGGATAAAACGCAAAAAATAAATGCAAAATTAACTTATTCCGAAATTTATCGCACAACATGTGATTTAAATTTGTTTGTAAATATTTTATTTTATTTTAAGTTTTCTGTCTCTTTGCATATTTTAAAAAACAGGCTAGCCATGGTAATAATATGATAAGAGATGCAAGAAACGCTGCGATGAAGTCACATGTAGCTCGACGTGCGGCTCAACCATTAGCACAAGAAGAAACTAGCCCGAAAGTGAACGTAAAAGTAAACCTAAGTTCAATGTCAGCAATGACTGTAGATATGTCTATGCCATCTACAAAATAATTACTATTGAAGTAAATATTTTTCAAATTGCTAATCATAATTATTTAAAAAACTATAAAATCAATTTTATTCAATTTTTGCCTTTCGTACACTTTTTCGTTTATAATAATGTTCGCGTTATTTTTACATAATTATATAAATGTATATTACATGTAGCATTCAAAGTCAGATATCATTTGTATTGCGGAATAATAAACAAGCAATATTCATACAGATCCTGTAACTCTATTGCAGATCCTTTATTTTACAACACACAAAGATGAAAGTATTGATTTCTCACCTAGCACTATGGCTTGTCTTACGATTAGTTGCACAAACTAAAAGCGCTTTTTCTTTTCTCAATAATTTTAGAGAAATACAATTTACAATTTGATGCAGCAAAGTCTTAATAGATCTTTGACTTCATTTAATGTGTTTATTCTTCATCTTTTTCTACTCTAAAATGTTTATTCAAGTTTATTCGACGATAAGTGCGATATCGCGCGAGTTTATTCGCATTCGATAGCACTCGGAGTGCGATTATCGCTAATCGCCGAACGTTTCTTTCGAACGTTTTATTCATGGGAGAGACGAAAATGAAAAGATACGAGATTCGATTTGCGGATAATCGATGAGACGGCGTGAGTGACGCACCTGCCGATGGCTCTCCTCGTGAGACGACACACGACAATGACAACGACGATGACGATGACGATAATGAAATGAACGGCATCGACTATATGAATATTACCTGCCTCTCTTCCACCGCAAACCTTCCTCTCCCGTTTCCTCTTTTTATCTCGTTACGAGCGAATAAATCGCCGAGGTCGACGCCGAGGTCGGGCAAGGCTTCTATAGTCGCCGATAGGAGGTCGAGCAACGCCGTGCTGATTCACTATTACGCGCGGAATACGCGCGGACGTCGCTTCTGGGTGGTAATTAGCTCCAATCCTGGCAACGGTGTCGTATATCTTGCGATGATTTTTACACGCGAGTCAAAGCGAGACGCGCCTGGCGGTCTCTCTGTCCCGCCATTTTTATGCCGTTCAGATTTTACGCTCTTCTTTTTCTCTCGCTTTTGCCGTCCGCTGATACGACGAAGTAGAAACTATGATTTAAATGATTAGGTGACGAGTTGAGTGTTTTGTCTGATACTTTTGTTGATTTATTCCACACAGGAGTGTATTTTATACAATTTGATTTTAGGACAAACAAGCTTTAGTTTGCTCTGGACGTTTTTATCAATAACGATTTTTTATAGAAATTTTTCTCAGATGTGTGTGCGTGTGTATGTGTCAAAAAGTATCAAATAAAAAGTTACGATAAAGATCGTAGTTGTGTGAGAACGTTAGATCCCCCACCGGATCCTCACAAAGGTTCTCCGAAGAAAACGGAGGAAGGAAAGGAAGCGTGGGAGGAGTCGCGGACGGAAGAGAGTTTTAGAATGAGATGAGATTGTTAGAAAAAGGGGTATCGGAAAAAAAAACAGGAGGGTCGACCCCCATATGCTGCTCAAGTAACAGGTGTCTAATTGTCGATCATTGAATATTAAGACTTTAAGTGTCAGTCTTCGATCGCTTCGTTAGATCGACGCATATCCCGCTCGTTATTAAGCGATACAGGAAGTGTGTATGTCCCCCATCAAATCTAATATCGATCCTTCCGCTTTTTTGCTTACGTTTTTTTACAAGAGCAATCTCTGATTTGATAGACGCGAGCTAATTTTCTTTCCCCACTTACAATCTGTATTATAGTGGATGTTAAAAACGAAAGAGGTTGTGTGGACCGCATCTTCCGGTAAATATCTAAAAAATATATTTACTGTTTCTTCTCGCGAACAACATTTCTCTCGAGTGTTAATCGCCTCACAATCGCGAGTCGTCTAGGCGAGACGCGACTTTGCGAGATTGTTTAATTCTTACTCGCGCAACGCGCGCGGCGATTTGATTCGTGCATGATCACGACGCTCGATTGGCGGCGTTGCTCTCCGCGTGCTCGTGATTGGAATGACTCGGCTGGAAACTGTCTTTCAAAGCGCGCGTCTCGTTTCCACGTCTTTTCTTTCGTTCTTTTTTCCGCGGAAGAAGAGAGCCATCGTGCGCGCGCCGTTCGGTAGCTCGCCGGCGCACATTGTCAGCACGTCGAAATATCGCCGGCAAAGTTCACAGTCTCGCACATAATAAACTTCCTACTTCCATGAATGACAATAGAACCGTAAAGAGAGAGAAAAAGAAAGAGATGCGCCCTCTTCCCATATCCTCAATTGTAGCCACGAAATTGGTGTGACTGTCGGCTGATTTCGATGACTCGAAACACGCTACCGCGCATTGTCTGCCGTCTCCCCCGGGTTTCCTCCCCCCGTGAATTTCCCGCGGTGAAAAATTAGAAGTGGCCCGTAAAGGACCACCTAGATGCGAACGAATCGGAAAGATCTCGAGGGATGATTAGATTGAGGAAAATAATGAAGGATGAACATATAGGACAGAAAGCATTGTGTGAATGTTTAAATACGACGGTTGATTGATAATTTAAACAATAAAATAATATGTAATACCTCACGGTAATTTTTCACTTTGAGAATTTTCGAAATACGTTCTACGAATCTAATTTGAAAAGACTTGAGTGTTTTTTTGTTTCACGTAATGTTATTCTATATGTGGCGCGTCAAATCGAACGACCGCTCTCTTCGAGATCGCTGGAAACGTGGCTCTTGGGGAAAACCGGCGGCGCTATTGAACCATCATCGATACTATTGTGCACATAATATAATTAATCGCGCCGTTCTCACCGACGTTGACGCTCGATCGCACACGATGGGCGTTAACAAGCCATTGTTTTTAATTTACTACCCCATTCTCTTTCGTACCCGCGCGTGAGCTTGTTTCAACTTAATTTTAATCGCAGACAGACAGTGTTCTTCAATTTTCCGTGAAAATCATCCGACCAGTGAAATTTGTTTCCTCGACGAACTAATTTTAGTTGTATTCTAAGTATTTTATTTTTAATCTCGCGGATTAACTTTTACAAGTTTCTACCGGTAGAATATGTTTGACAATTTTTTTTTATTCGCATATTTTTCGTAAACGCAAGCATTTTTTGGGATTCCGAGAGTCGTTGATGTACCGTTGGATTCGCTGACAGATCTCTCGATCGATGTACGTACACACGTCGTCGTGTCGTTGTCAATACGTCTCCTCCATAAATCACGGCACGGCGAACGGGGACAAAGACTACGTCGTAGACAGTTAATCGAACGGGCGAGAGGAGAGTTTATCATATAGGATCGATGAAAAATTTAATAAGCAATATAAATTAAAATTCTCTCTCTCTCTCTCTCTTTTCGCATATCACGTCTCGCTTGAAAACTGCTCGTAAAATCTATCGTTTGAAAATTAAAGACAGACAAATCGCTAAGACAATGCAATTTATTGCTTTGAAATTTATTGTATTAATATTACAAAGAAAACTGAAGAAAAGAGAGAGAGAGAAGATAGATTTCACCGCAGCACACGTGCGCGTTGGGCTCGTAGCACGGGACAAATCGATATGTAAGGAGGGGAAGAGAAAAATGAAGGAACTCTCTTTTTTAATAAAAGCGATCGAAGGCGAGAAGAGAACAGCGCCCGTCCATTCTTTCGCTATTTCCAAATCTTATGGGCGGCATTGTGACTTAATTCGCTTTCCCTGCCACGCTCGCGATGGGTGGTCGGTACGGATATCTCGCCCGAATTTCTCACGAGAGCACACCCCGTTGAGAACAGTTATGACGGCGAGAAAGCCACAAAGGAAAACGCCTCGCTCCGCCGCGATAATTTATCTGAAAACTGTTTGCCAGATCTTGCGCTTGCCTGGTATTTACCTACTTGTTCGTAAACAGAAAACGTTTCGTAAGATCCGCGACCATTAAAAGGATATTCCTTGATGTACCGAGTATAAATTTTCTTTTGAGAAAATTTCGAACAACTATGTCGTCGTGAATGTCAAATTATTATTAACATTTTTACGATCACCTCGTGTTTACGAGGCTAGAAAAACAAAAATTCGTTTCTACGAGAGAAAGCCGGCGCTCGATCTAGATCCGCACTCGTCTCTCTTAAATCTTTCAACAATTAACTCTGCGCGCGCGTGCACAGTGACGTTATCGTAATTACAGGGTTGATTGCTAATTGCGCGGTGCGTGCCCGCGTACAAAAGTGAAAATGAGAAGGCGTGTCCAGGCTCGTAAATCGCTCAAAATATTTCGATAAAACCAACTCAGGCTCCCTCGCCGGTCGGTTATCGCTTAAATACGTACTGTTTTACAACTTTATCCTATCGCGAGAATCAGCCGTCGAAATTCGGGGGGGGAGAAAAAAATTGTTATTATCGCTAGGAGTCGCTCGGTCAACTAAAAAAAAAAAATACGTTATAATTGGACACAAACGTGAATTTTATTTTACTTTCTAACAGGCAAATAATTTTTATGTCGACGAACGTTGAAAATAAAGTCATTTTTCCTACGAATCCGCTGCGGTCAACGACCCGAGTTTTTTTGTTTATCATTTACATAATCGTTCGAAAAGACGTCGCGCCCGTGAATGCACGCGCTTTGACAACATTTGTCACGAAAACATATAGTGTTGTAACGGACATACCTAAAATAATTAGCTGAGATTTACGGTGGCGATTAATCAGTCTTAGACGGCAAAATTTTTTGTTCTCTTCGTTCCTTTCGGTGGTTGGGCTTCTCGCTCGATAGTTTTTTTGAGTAATCTTATCACAGTATTACAGAGTTTATGAAATATGAACGATTGATAAATCAGCCCGCATTATATACATTTTACGCGAGAAAAATAACTTAATGCGGCGAAGATTGAAATAAATGTAGAAACGGGCGATTATCGGCAGGAAGTTCCTCCGCTTAATGTTGTCATTTCATCTTTTTGTTGAAAGAAACACTTTTTAAGACACTAATTTGTAGCGCGACGTATATCTTAACGCATAATATTCGTACACTTGTGTGCGTGTGTGCGTGCGCGTGCGCGCGCGTACACGCTCTACCTCCACTAGACAAAATAATCACCATCTTTCTTGCTCTGTGCGCTGTCAAATAATTTCGTAAAGTCACCGCAATATATTGGTGAACATTGATATTTCAACGTCCAGCGAGATCGTCGATGGCGCGCGAATAACGTGTTCGATCGTATTGTAACGACATATCCCCTGCGTCATTTCGAAGCGGGCGAAGAGTGTTAGATTGCGCGCGCGTTCCCCGTTGATCGAATGTTGATTGTATTAACCGCGACGAGAAGGGCGGCGCGCGAGATCGTGCGAAGACGAACAAAACACACGCCTTTCCCGATCGCGCGGTCGTCTCTTTTATCGGATCGTTCGGATTCTCACCTTCGCGTCTGTATCCGTTTCCACGTGGGTGGCGCGTACCGGGCGGGGGGGAATATTACACGGACTTTTAGGGACAGTTTAGGATGGCCCTTGCAGGCGCGCCGTTAGACAATGGCGAATTCTCCCCGCCCGGAAGAAAGCCGCATCCTTTCAAAGCCGCGCGAACACCTACCAGGATCTTTAATAACGAACTCAATGCACCGTCGTTTCTCACTAACTCTCTCTCACACACACTCTCTCTCTCTTTCACTCTTTCTCTCTCTCTCTCTTTCTCTTTCTCTCTTTTTTACCTCTCTCGGGTTCTTTCGCGTAAAACGTCTTCATCTTCCCGGCGCCGGTGCCCCCTTTTCTTCTTCCTCTCTCTCTTCTTCACGCAGTACGTCCGCCACGTTGATTTCGATTGTAGACCGCGCGATGACTCGCATATCCGAGATGCGACGACGCGGCAGATGCGTCGGTGATTTAACTTCCTGATCTTCGTCTGTGAAAAACCTCGCGCCTCTCCGCGATCTTCTCGCGATCGAGAATCCGAATCTGGATTCCTGCTCGCAGCAGGCGGATCGCGTCGGTAACCGAGTAACGATTGTGGAAAGAGGGAAGGCCGGGTTTCACGCGCGTGTCGCTCCGCGCACGCATATGCGCGGATTCGACCGAGGTGTCACCTCAGTCACTGACTTCTTTCGGAAGGAAATCGCTCGTGTATCATTTCTCGGAGGGAGAAGAAGGGGGAGCCCGCGTAATCATCGCCGAAATACGGCGAGTTCAAAGTCAGATGCGAAACTGTTGAGAATTAACGAGCGGCACCAAGGGAGCAATTGCCGTCGTTGAACGTGTCTCGCGATTCTCCTTTCTCCGGTCCGGATTGCCGTCCGGGGAAATCGCCTCCGTACGTCGTTCTGTTCTCATTACACTGTGTCGGATATAATCAGTCCGGCGTTGTGTCACGCGGACACAACGGAGGGAATCGGAAGGAGTGCCGTCGTCCTCTCTGAGTCCGGTTCACCCCCGGGTTTGGCCTCGGTCCGATAGCTTGTAATCAGTGTCCCTTTCTTTCGTAGCGTTTTCGCGCGCAACCACGTACGCAACCTGTATTTTGGTACGAAGAGAGGAACGGCGCACGCCACACGCGGACCTTTCGCAAACAAAATCTCGTCCCGCGTTCTCGACGTGCTCGATTTTTGCGGAAGTCGCCCGGCTAACATCAAGCAATATGCATACTGTATTTTTGTATTTCAAATACACGGAGTTTCTCTCACGTATTCGGCGCGCAGGGTCGGAACGACGCGCCCGGCGATCTCGAAAGAAAGAGCCGTCTGGTCTTAATATCTAGTGCAATTTCCAGAATGCGTTTGTTACACTTGTAATAAACTTTTGCTTAGGTGTGATATTTAAATTTTTTTACGCGCTCCTGCGTTGTTATTTACTTTGCATCTTATATTACTAGCAAATTGATTGAATATCTTCGAGATAGTGAGTGAGCGAACGAAATTTACGCGATGCAAGTATTTTGCTATTCGTGTCACGATACTGCTGACATGAGAAAGTCCGTAATTAGGTGCGAAAATGAATGTACGGCCCTGAGTGGCTACCAGTTTTCGTCTCTCGACAATTTGTGATTCGAAAACATGACAAAGAGAAAGGAAGGAAGAGAACGGCCGCGAGTACGGGTCGCACGCGTATTTTTCTTTTTTTTTTTTAGCTACGAACGACAATATTCGTGTTGCGTGCCACGCGAGAGGTGCATGCGCGGCACATGCAGAGGAGGGAATTCGCGAGTATAGTCCCCGATAATTATGTTATTGTAACAAGAGGAAGACGTAAGGGAACTTCCACGGCGGCGGCGGTGCTGGCGTTTTTGGAAACTGTGCGATCCCCGAAATACATCTCGTACCTGTTTCGACGTACCCGTAAAAACCCGTTTGCGTGCAAAACGCCGTGCAATTAATTTTTAAATCCGTCGCTCCGTTCCGATAAAAAGTGAACGTACGCGTGAAAGGTCTTCCCAAGGTTGTCGTGTTTTCTTCAGAAAAAAAAAAACACTTTTAAATCGACATAACGCGACTTACGTTTGCACAATTGTATTACAAAAATAATTAATATTATTTAAATACATTTTTTTAATTATATGATCATTTTCTTGAAGCAAGCGATTCGTTTATTTGGAATTTACGGCGATTTCTGGTCGGATCTTTCTGTTTCCTTCGAGAATCGTCTATCGGTGTGGTTTATTGTCGGTCGGGTATCCTGTTGTTTTTCACGTGCTACGCTGGCTGTTGTTTTTCACGTGCTACGCTGGATATACGGAGAAGGGGGGGGGCGTCGACAATAGCGCAATTTCTCATACTCGCGAAAGTTGTAATTTCGCGAGCACTCCTCCTCCCCGTCTCATTCGCGTTCCCCAGTTCGAATAGCGCGGCAACATTGTGTCAGCGTCCACATACATCCCTGAATGAAGATCCGGTGAAACAAAACGATAGCCGCTTGGATGTGTTTCCGTTTACGCAATATCCTTCCGGTTTACACACGGCGAACTGAAAGTGGACCGCAATCGTTCGGAAATTTGTCTCATCGATGCTCGGGAGACCGGAGGTTCGACTTACAATGGCAAGAAAGAAACACACGGAAGCGCAGCAAGAGTAAATAACCTTTAAAAGTAAACATCCTTTGGTTGCGAAACAAAAACCAAAAAATACTTTATTTGTAAAAAGTTTTGATATTTTTTATTATTTTTGTTATTTTTTTGCATTATAAACGTTCTTTGATATTTTAATTGCGAAATCAATTAGAAACGATATCTGGAGAAACGATAAAGACACATCGGAAATAGCCGCGTATCGGCAGTCGCCGATCGGCATTCATTGCGAGACAAGAACAGCGACTCGGCGGCACCGCAAGAAAACGTTCGTTCTGTAACACTGGCCGGACGTCCGGTGCGGTTTTGTGCCGCGAACAGTATGGTATTTGTAAGGAAATAGAGAAGACTCTTCCAAAGTTGTTTCGTAACGAACATGCATCTGCAGGTTACCTTCCATTCTCGGTAAAGACACGTAATGATTAAGCTCGCAATTGACGTAACTCTATTGCAAAATTCAATTATTTTCCTGTGAATCGATCTTTTTTGTCGGGACGCGTGCAAAAATTCCTTTCGGCAAAAGAGCACTCGTGCTCTTCGGGGTTAAAATAAACATCCAAGCGTGAGAAATTCGGTGGCCTTTTACTCACGAATACCCACGGAGATGCGAAAAATCTGATATACGCACTGTTGCGCGTGTATCTCCCGAAGACGAGATTAATTCGCGCCGCTAAGTCTCCTCGCGCGTCTAAGTCGAGAAGAGCGTGCGGTCCGAAAGGAACGTTTTAAACCATTTAGAGACGCGCTTCATTGGGAAATCCGACAATTACTAATTCGCCGGTCGCTCGGCCGCGAGAAATCGCGATAAATCTCTTATTATCCTCGGTCTATCGCGCGGCGTGAATGCGCTCAGAGCGCGTGCGCACACATGCGTGAATTGACGCGCGCGCACGCTCATATTGTACGTGTGTGATCGCACGTGTTCAGAAGATCCACGCGGAAATGCTTAACTTATGAACTCTCGCGGATTCGAGGAGCGGAAGGGGGAAGAAGGGGAGAGAACTACTTGAATAGAAACGTCTCCGGAACTCGTGGCCGTGTATATGTACCCGAGAGGATCCGCGGATTGGATCCCCGGCGTTTCCTGGATCATTGCCAAGGTGAAATCATCGGTACGTCACATAGTGGCCGCGCGGCGGCCGATGATTAATGATCGTTCGACGGCGAGCGGATCGACCGCTAAGAGACTCCGACGCTTCCTCTCTCGCGATAGCGAACGATCCTTCGGGTCGTCGGGTAGGGATACGTTTAGCTACCGATTGTTACAACCCAGAGATGGATTTTGTTTCAAAACTTTTGTACACGCGTGTGTGTGTTCGTATAAGGTGAGAAACTTTTATTATGAAGTTATAATAAAGCGAATGATGACCGTCAGTAAAATTAAGTAACGCTTCCGTGTGACGTTTCGTTCTCATTGCTTCGGAAATATTTTAATATTAAGTGTAATTAAGTAAATTAGCTGTCATTAGTCTTCGGATGTGTTCCGCAATAAATCTCTCGCGGAGAGTTTACAAACTGAGAATGTAAAAAAAAAAAAAAAACTTAAAATTTTCTTCGCGCGGATATATCGAAAATAATATTCGTGTGTCATTACGAACAAAGCGACGGTAGAAAAAAATTTTTTGCTCACAATTATGGTAATTACTTCAATCTACTATTGCTCAATTTGCGCGACTGCGAGCGAGCGCGGCAACATTGTGCGGAATAATTAATGGAGCGAATTATGCCGATTATCTGGGTCGGTCCGAACCCGCCGTAAATTAAAGTGTAATTGCGTTTAGATAGATCGGCGAGTATACAAAAAGTATATATTCGATGTACGTACAAAAGCGACCTACACACCGCGCTCACGCGCCTCATCTCTCGAACGATACGAAATTGGACGATACACGGGCGATAAAAAATTATGCGCGACGATACAAATTACCGTGATTTCTCATATAAATGACTCGGCGGTAAAAGCGCGCGCGCTCGCCGAGCATCGATCGCGCGTCAAAATGGAAATAAGATAGTAAATATAGGACTTATTATTACTGGATTAAGGATCTCACAAAGAAGTCACGGAGCACAACGGAAAACTCGGCGATCTCGAATTCATCCTAACGACTTGTTGCGCTAATCTCTTGCGCTCATTACGATCTGGATCCTAGTTCGGTCGCGCGGCACGTACACGAGTCCCGAGAGACTCTCTTCGGGAGTCCTGCGTCGTTCGCGGCAGAGAGGTCAGTCGTTAACGCGTCACGAAAAGATGGACGAGCCGCTGCCGGTGTCCGCGGGCGCACAATGGCATATTAATGGCTGTCGGTAGCGGTGATAAATTCCTAGGTTGAACCTGCTCTTTCTGTCTCTCCTTTTCTCTCTGTCCGCGAGCGCTCCTTTTGCTGCTCTTTCCTTTTCTTCTAACTTTGTTCCTTTCTCTCTCTCTCTCTCTCTCTATCTATCTATCTATCCAGTTCTTCCGCGCTACCCTCGGGGACAGAAACCAGAGGGGGAGGGAGTTTAGAGCGCGGCGACAATGAGCACGAATAACTCAACGCGTAATACAAACGACGAGAGAATGAGAGGGGAAAAGACTGTCTTGCGTGCGCACAGGTGAAGCGAGAGAAAGAGACAGGAAGAAACAGGAAGAGAAATGCTCGGCTACGGTTAATTGCCTTTCCTAAGAGATGTCCGGTTAGAGATCGGCGCTAGTTAACCCCGCGCCTTGCCCTCTTCAAGTCCGCAGTCTCTGTCGCGAGCTGCATTATCTTTTCTCCGGATGTCAGATTGCGCGTCTGACGCGTCCGCTATAACGCGCGTCGTCGTCTCGCGCGTCAACGTACGTACGTACGCGAGATGAAACGGATATATAGTTCTTCCGCGGGATTTTGAATCGCGCGAGATAACGAGGAAATCATCGGTTGTTCGCGCGAACAAATTGAGCAATTAACGTAAATGGTAATTTATAGACGTTTCATTTATAGTTTCGAACGTACCTATTGGCGAAAACGATCGAATTGTTGCGAGAGAGCGCGACTCTCTAATTTTACAGATCGATCGGCGAGAGATGATTATACGTACGAAAGCGCGGTGGAAAGTTCTCGCAGGTGTACTGTACAACAGCGAGATATCTAACTCGCGTGTGTATATACCGCCGATTGGTGCCGTTGATACGTCGACACGTTACGACTTTCGGACGTGCAACTTCGGCGTAATTAACAGATTCGACGATAGCGCCTGGGCCCCGTCAAAAGCTGAGTGAATTACGCGACGGGAACGGGAGAATTTATATTAAATATTAGTATCGCGTTTAAAGAACGGAGAGACGAAAGGTCACCGGGAAAGCTATATACATTTTACGTTAATTGATTGAACATGTGGAAGAAGATGCGACGGCAGTGATAGCGCTTTTTTCACGTCGCATCTGCACGATCGGCCACCGACTGTACGTGTCGTTTCCGGGTTTAACGTCGTTTTTTTTAATTGAAAATATATTCTTATATCGCGCAATATATTTACTTTCTCGTCTGATCCTCCCTTTTTTTGATCTTTTGTTTTTTTTTTTGTTTTTTGTTTTATCGACGAATCCCAACCTTTCGCGACCTTCGATAGTAAAGTGGAGGAGGCTGTCATTAAGTTGTTTACGGTGCACCCATGCCAATTAAATTGGCGTCTCGGGCCCCGGTGCAACGACACTTTACCGGCACGAAATCAACCGCCGGTCTCTTCTCCGTCCTCCTTTCTTCCGTGGAAGTCCCCCGAAGCGCATAGACGCGCCCGAATAGCGCCGGTTAAGAGGGTGCACCGCCATTTCCGGCGGGTCCTCTTAACCCGGGCCCGTCGCGGGCCCAAGGCGTTGATCGCGCGGTGGCGACGGCAGCGGCGCGGATTCGTCCCGTCCTCGGGACGTAACATTTTACGTTCTTCGTGATAGCTCACGGCTGTTTATTAGAAAAGGTTTCACCCGGGTGTGCGCCTTCCTCGAGGCTGACCGCACCCTCGGACCGATTCCCGGGTTTTTGACCGTCCTGTTTCGGTGCGGACTCGCAAACGGCCTGTTAATTTTCGTTGGTTTGTTTTCCTCCCCCTCTCTCTCCCTCCCGTCTCCATGTTGCTCGCCGATTAACGTGTCTCGGTTTCTTTCTGAGGCGACGCATCTACGCGCGCCGAGCGTTCCTTCTTATTAAGGACACACTGTGTCTCCTCCGAGAAAAATCCCGAGGCACGACCGAACGATGTCTGCGACTTCGGGGAAAAAAATACCGCGCGCGAACTCGTCGCTCGCGATGTGCGACTCATCGCGTAGTGGTCATATATTGATTTTCTCTCGTTAAAACTCGTCGCTCGCGTGTGAAAGATCCTCTTCTCGGTATCCTTGAGTAATACGTTTTCTAATGGCTGTATTCATACGCGCGACGTACTCGTTAATCAAACGCCGGACTTAATGCATTTAGAATCATTGCTGCGAGCGGGAACTGTGCCGCGCGCGCGCGGAAACGTCGCGCGTCATTAACCGCGCGAATCGCTCGCGGAGCGAAAAAAAGAGGCGCGCACTCGCAGTTTGTAAATTAAATAAATAAATCAGCGGGAAAACGACGCGATTAACTCTAAATCCGGGCGAAGTAACGCCGAGGTGTCAGGATGATATATCGCGCCGGGTATGTAACGACTTGTAAAACGAATAGAGTTATCAAACGTTGCTGATTGAATAAAACCCAGCTTTTAACAGAAAATAATCCACTTTTGCACCGTTTGAGGATAAATTAACAAAATTGTTGAAACTCTTATAATGTTTATCATGTACTTTTACATCCTCTGTCGAGTGAATTAATATTTTATTTGTTTAATAATAAAAATTTTAATATCGTTGAATTTTCGGCATGTTACAAACACACATATGAATGGCTGACAAACACATACACACACACACACACACACAACATTACTCGTCATCTCACGAGACATCTGGCAGAAGAGCATCGATGCGTTCTTTTTGGATCTCCTCTCTCGCGGATCCTCTTCTCCGAAAGCGTCTCGAAAAGACAATCCACCGCGAGTCCCCCTTACGCGGTCCTCCTTCTGCCTCCCCTACGTTTTATTTTACGGCGCTCTGTGCAAATTGCCGAAGGATTGGAAGCAGAGCACGGGGTAGAGCGTGCTGCGTGCTGCGCGCCTCCGGGCGATGAATTATTATTGTCTCGTGCCTCACGCAGACCGCGGCCTCACGTTATATGCGGCATCTCCCTCTGCTCTCTTTCTCTCTGTCTCTCGAGAGACCGGTCTCGAAAAGCCCAAATAGTGAAAAATAATATCGCCCTGGATGGGGCGAGAGAGAAAATAACAGGATAGGTGGTGATGTTAGTGGCGTAGCGGCGGCGACGACGGCGGCGGCGGCGGCGGTGGTGGTGTTGGTACAGACAGGCGCAAAAAGGTCGATGTGTTCGATTGCCTTCGTTTCTGGCACCAATTGTTCCCGGCACCGTTTATTTCCCCCGGCGAGCGCGCGCGCGCCGATTATATTATTATCCGTAATCGAGATTTTAATCTCAACACCTTTTCTTGCTCTCGAAGTTTCTTCTCGCGAAGACTATGACGTGAGAAGTCGAACACGGATCTCCCGCATTCTGTGTGCCGAGCGAATTGTATTTTCTTTCTGAAAAGTAGAGAGCTAAGGATACGCAACTAATATTATTATTCCGACTCTCTCGAAGTAAAGTATAAGGAAACATAAATTAGATTTAAACGTCTTGTCTCTGTTTCCAGCGCGATCTCTCGATCGAGTTCTCTCGATTGCATTTCGCGATACCGATTCGTTCGTGATTGTTTCACGCTGGTCGCAATTATGCGAACGCGGTGTCGCCCGGGGTTTCGATTTCATAAAGACGTATTCGTGCGCGCGCGCGCGCAATTCTGGCACCCACGTTATTGTACGATTCAACGTGTGCGTATGTGTGTACGCGCGTTTGCAACAATACATCAGAGTGCACCCACATTCATTGTACGTAAGGCAAGACGATTTCTCATTGTAGGTGGAGGAGGCACGATGCAAGTTATTGACTCGTTTGATCCTGGGTTACGCCCCGACCTACCTTAAGTCTAAGTTACCATCTTATTGCATGTGAGAGACAAAGAAGAAGAGAGAGGGAATGGGAGAATCCTTGTCTCATGATCTTGAGGATTCAGTAACAATCGCCACCGATTAGCTCGCGTAAAGAGAGTCGCTATCGAATTTGACGCGATAAAAAAAAGAAAATCAAACACGATCGCACCGATTTTTACACTAAATCGTACACTAAAAAATTGTAATAATCCAAGTTGCAATATTTTTTCTTTTTTAATTATAATGCGTGTATGAAGAAATTGAAAAAAAAATCAAACTCTTAAATTCCCGCTAAAGTGAACCAACTCACACAGTCAGACGTTTCGTTATTGAGAAATCACACTTGAAACATCTCTTGCGCACGGCGATCGTTTATATAACGTGGCAATCGATAGCGTCGTCGTGAATTCGATCGTCAGTGCGAACCATAAGGATCGTGCGTGGCGCTGCCGGGTGCCATTTAACAATGAAATCGGTAACTCGGAGAGCTCGCCTACTGCGGGACGCCGATTTGCCGAGCCGGCGATATAAATCGCTGGCTTCGTTAGTGAAATCAGCGCCACGGGACCGCCGGCACTTTAAATACAACGCCATGAATGAAAGAATGATGGGCGCTACGCTAAGCGGAGAGAAAAGGGTAGAAGAAGAGGGGGAGGGGACAGTCGGGTTTCTCGAAAGAGAAATGGACCAGGCTTGGCTGAAGGCGTTGCGCGATGTATCTTTATACTTCGATCGTTTCGATAGCCCATGCCGATCTCTCGCGCTCGATCGTGCTAAGCAGATGAGCACAGGTCGTTACGGACGATCTATAAGTTGCAAACATTTTGTTGTTTGCTAGCAGTTTTTACACGCTTGTACTCGTCATACGCATAGTGTCGCACTTATTCATCTTCATAGTCCCACTTCTCGTTCCGTTCACGCATTTTCATAAGCAAGTTACGTCGCCATAAACGAGACACTTTTTATTTTGCGTGAAAACGTGTAAATGTATCGTAATATAAATAGACGGGAGGGTTCTTCTAAATCTCAATCCGATGTAAAAAAAAAAAAAAAAAAAAAGAATCGGATCATAAAATTCAGTAACGAGTTGCTTCCGTGTCATATCAGACGTGACGCGTTTATAAGTCGAACGATATAAAGATTCAGACGAGAGATAGGGAAAAAACCCTCGGCGCGCGAGAGACGGCAGCACATCGCGGATAGCAACAAAAAAAAAAAAAAAAGAAGGAGTATCTCCGTACGGTTAATTGGCGCCTCTTTAATACCGCGAAACGGCGATAATTCATTCAATGGACCGTGCAATTAGGCATGATAAGTCACCCGGCGGTTCCAGTAGGCGCGAGCGAAGAAATTCCGCCTAGCGCAGCGAGGCCGATAATAATTTGCATTCCCGGAGGCGGTCAAGGTGCGAGAGTGGCCTGGTTAGCGAGCAGACGGGCGCGGGAATGCAGAGAGAAAGAGAGAGAGAAAGAGAGAGAAAGGGAGAGGGAGAGACAGGATTTCGCGCGCGTCCCTTTTGCGCGAATCAGTTTTCGGTATCTGCTACCGCTCCCTAAAAGATCGGCGGATCTAATACGCGGACCTATAAGTTTTCGCGCATTTATCACGCGGATTTAACCAGGCGTGTCCCGTATCCAGCTTTAGGCGTCAATTCTAAGGATCTGATAGCACCCTCCCCTAGACAAACCCCTCCGGGATTTTTGTCGAACGATAAAACAGGTGGAGATGGATCCGCGCGCCTTTGTTTCTCACTCAATGTAATTTTGACACGTGTCTGTATTTTTATTGTTATTTTATAAAACAATATCTGCAAAAGCGACACGATAACTCTGCTCTCTAATCTTTCGATCTTTCGAGCCAAGACTTTTCGAGAAAACTTTTTTCTCCAGAACTGCCCGGGGAATGCTAATCAAATTCCTAAAAAACAAAAAAAAGAATCCGACGATCTATTTTACGTCTCGAGGCGAAAAATAGATTTCGATGAAACCTTATTTATCAGAGTGCCACTACGCATCTTTTCTTCTTCTTTTGTTAGCAATATTATACTCTTTGTGTAACGAAGCTTAGGCGAAGCGCGCGACCACGCGCGCGCTAAACTCGGCGGCTCGATTATTTAATTATCGGCGCGTATGATCAAGTGCGACCGTATAATTTGCGATACGGATCGACGGTCTGTTATTACGCGCGTATACCCCGCGCGCGACCTTTCTCGCGCGCGAGACGCACTATTTATAGGTGAAGTAACAGAAGAAATAACCGCGCCGAGAGCGCGATTCCGCGTCGCGATATTGAGAGCCGTCGAGATTGCGTCGTTACCGAATCGTTGACGCTGATTACTGGCCGATATGATACCGATTTCGAGATCGCGTCTTCAGGCTGTTATTACACGGCGTCCCATTCCGATCGGATCGCGACACCCTCGATCTCATCTTTCCCGCAGTAGGTACGTGCGTAGATTTGCATAGAGTGTTCCAACGACGGCCATACACTGTGAACCGCATGTAATCCGAAAGAGAGACATTGTTATCAACAAACATTTTAAAAAATGTCTTTTTCTACGCAAGAAACTTTTCTCCTTTCTGTCGCAGCTCGACCGTCCGACGCGTGTTGAAATGTCATGCCTCATCAGGCAATAACAAGAAGCTCGATAATTACCGAGCCGACGCGTTCAGATAGCAACAGCAAGAAGGAAGGAAGGAAGGAAGGAAGGAAGGAAGGAAGGAAGGCTGGCAGGCAGGCAGGAGCTGTGCGAAGAGTAACAGCGGCAATAGCATCCGTGGCTGCTGACGAGAAGAAGGACCGATCGTGAAACAGCTTCCGCGTTGAGACCGCGCGAAAGATTTCTGCGAGCGAACTTGAATTAATGACGACGGTCGTGTATTATTGTCCCTCTTGGTTCCTACGCGCTGTGCCGGGCATTACGGCAACGGTTACGCGGTGACAGTGCGAAAACGCAACGGCACGGTCAATGAATCGGACGTGTACGCGGACGGACGTGGATGATGCGCGCGAAAGAAAGAAGAAACGCGAGAGAGAGAACGCGCGCGCGCGCGCGCGCTTGAACACCTCTCCATTAAATTATAGCGCGGTCCACACGCACGGCAACCGTCGAACCGTTAAATCGATGAATCTCGCAATGGAATTCGCGCCGAGGCGCGTCAAGTGCTCGCGGAGCCGTCGCGACCGAGCTTTTTCCGTCCTGGCTTTTCCCTCCTGTCCGCCGCCGTGGCAAATCGTTCTGAGGGAGAGAAAGAGAGAGAGAGAGCTAGTCCTTCGTACACAGGGCTTGCGCGCAACGACTTGAACCATAAAAACTAGGAATCGCTAGAATCCGGAACTTTATTCGCGCGCATTGTGATCTTTTTTTTTACCTCTTTTTGTACGTCGATTGTCTGAAGAAACGCGTGTACGATGTTGTGTCGCGTCAAGGACACAACTTCGGATATAAAAATTGCAAGACATCGCGTAAAAAAAAAGGATTGACGTTCCTACTTCTTGTTTAGATTTGTTTTGAAAAGAAATACTTCGTACACTGATTTACTTCTCAGTCCTAATGGCATTTCCGCTTGAGAGGAAAAGAAAAAATTTTGTTTATTTTCTCTTAAATTAAAATTTCTCTTATTTTTTTTTTTTAAACAGAATTACAAATAGAAATGACAAAACTAACTGTAAAACAAACGTCGCCAAAGAAAGTAAATAAGATACTAACAATGCAATAGCAGAATTATGTAGTTCAAGTAACTAGAATAATTCTAAGCAACGCGCGCGAAATAATCCCCATCACGGGGGGACGATCAAAGAACGATGCGTGAGAAGATCGGCATTTCCATTTCTTGGCGCATGTCGCTCGATGACGGTCGATGAACGTTCGCAACGCTTTACTTCCCGCTGCGACGACGTCCGAATTTCCCATTCGTCAAGTGGCGAAGCGCGTTTCCGAGCGCAACCGCCTTTACGAGCGATGCGCGCCAAGTGGAACGAAAAATTAAGCGCGCTCCTTTTTCTCTTCGCGCACATCGCGATGTTATTACGTTGTTACGTGGATTTTGTCGTTTCTGCGCCGGCTTTCACGACACGAATCACATTCGCGCTCGAGTCGAATTAAGTCGTCTTTCATTATGTCGCGCGCGCGCTGCGGCGAATTGCATAGAGTATGACTAGTGAGTGATTTAGAGCAAAAAGGTTTTTTATTTTGTGTTTTCACATATTTATTTATTAATATTTATTTATTTATTAACTAGAAGTAGAGTTTTTCTATTGCCAAAAGTAAATCTAGAAAAAAAGGAAGAAAAAAAATTCATAGATATTTAGCAGTCTATTTTAACAAATTATCAATGCAATTAAAGATGATAAGCCAAAGTAGAATCAAACATGCACTAAAAACATAGATAATCGAAAATCCAAACTTAACAAAAGAACCAAGCTAAAGATAAACCAAGTAATCAATAGAAATACATAGAAACTTGAGCAAATATAGAGAGAAATAAAAAAGTAATTTCAGGTGATATATTTTATACTAATTAATATGTTACTTAAATAGAATAGATTAAATTAGTAATACTTCTTTTTTTTTTTATTTCTTCTTCATTAATTAATGTATGTAATAGTGTAGTGTAATCAGATCTATGTACAGGCATTGCGTCTCTATAGAATGTGCTATACCGCACGTGTACTTGATATGTACTCTGATTGTATAAATGAATAAATAAATAAATAAATAAATAACTATATTTTTTATCTTTG
>QVNZ01015985.1:0-11890 GCA_014825645.1 Pseudomyrmex dendroicus | reverse complement strand
CGCCTTTCCCTCCTTTTGTGTTTTCTTGTTTACGCGCCGTCACGCAATCCCGGAAATATATCGGTTATTTTCGACGCGGCGTAATTATTCACGGGCCGTATTACGAGGAGACGCGAGAGAATTGTTGGAATTGCCGTCGTGCCCGCGCGGCAAAGTCGCGTTCGTCCGAGAAATTGAGTTATGGTTCACGTCCGACTAAAGCCACCGTAATGCCAGATTGTGCGCGAGAGGTGCGTGTGACCCGCGGCGAAATTGTGTCGCGTCGAGTTTATATGTCGCGCTAAATTGAACTTGGTAAGGGGGGATTAAAACATTTCGCGAGGAGAAGCTTCGTTACACGGTGAATTTAGAGAAAAATTAATTGCGCTCGTTCGTTGTGCGGATTTGGAGCAAATTGGATCTACCGCGGGAGTTGCCGGGAATATGAAAATGCGGAATATAACGTAATTGTGTAACGTATTATAATCCAAGTGTAAAGTGAAATAAAACTTCCAAAAATTGATATACTATTTTAGCAAATTTAGTATCGAGATATGTAAAACCGAGATCGAGACACGATGTGAGTGTCTCTTCATCTCAATGAAAAACATAAATCGCGCGTACGAGCGTCATGTTAAAAGAGAATTGTGCGTGTTTAGTCGCACAAGAGATTGCGGAAACAGCCTCGCTGGGTCGAGACATCTGCGCGATAATGGCGGTGTTAAAGCACGACGAGCACCAGAGTCATCCGAGTGCGACGGAGATAGAGAGAGAGACAGAGCTGCGCGGGAGAACCGCTTATTCGCGCATATGATTTCATTGAATCGCCAATTCTAGCCTCGCTTGTATAGCGCCACGTTTCGCCCCTCGCTATTACGACGACTTATTATAGCTATTACGGCGCGACCTATTATATTGCGACTGCCGGTTGTCTGTCGTGTCTGGTCGATTTGGCCGCGCGGAGGACGCGCGCGTTCCTGCCGATTGGATTCCAGCCGACGACGACGACGACGCCAGTCCGATGAGAGTCAGTGACCCGATTAAAGCGCGCGACAGGAAATGGGAAGTTATCGCAATACGTGTCTCCGAAGTCAAATCAAACCGACCTTACGAAACTGTGTCGCGTCTATTTGGTATTCGATGCGCGCCGTCGCCACGCTGATCAAAATCTTTCTCCCCGAAGCGTGAATCGCCTCGAATCTTTCTTATGAATTATTTCTCACGAACGTAGAGAAACGAGTGCAGACATAAATGAGTTTCTCGAGTGTTGTTCAACCGAATGCGACTTTCAATATCAGTATTATTGAAAACATCGCGACGACACGTTTCGATTTTTTAATACAATTTGACCGTGAATGAAAGAAATTTTATCTCAGCGTATAACTCGGTTTTCAATTAGCAACTTAAAAAAAAAAGATATCTTAAGCTCTCATAAATGCGTGATAATTTTTTTTTTTTTTTTTTATTTTGATCGTCCCGATCTAATTACGGAATTAGCGAAATCTATTTCGATGGAAATTTCACTTGACATCTCTGACTAGTGGAACATTTAACGCGGAAATGGAAAAATTGCCGCGAATTACCGCGTTGTTCCATCACGCACCTGCCAACATCGATTCCAAATTTGTCAAAGAATCTGTAGCTGAAAGCGCATCCGGTACCAGCGGTGAAATATCCGTTGTATGTGGACAATATATACGAGATAAACCTTCTGGCACATTATCGATCAATCGGCGATATCGCGAACACGCGATACGCATCCTGGTTCCGGTCCTTTGACGACACCGGCGGTATTGCCGGTTCGCCACAAATGCACGAAATTTTCCCCGGGCATCGCTCTCGTCTATCGAAATCCAAATGCTCTATGATGTCACAGCCACGCCACTCCCAATTTGCGAAATAGCGGGGGCGTTTTCCATCATCTCCCGATCGAACGAGAGCTGAAAGCTATTTCATTCACATGTCACCGTAGTCGATGTAGTCGAACAGATTCTCACTCGCATTGTGCGCGTCGTGACAGTTATGCGCGCGCGCGCGTGTGTTTGCTCTTAGCTAATTATCATTTTTTATATTATTAATGAGTTTCGGATAAACACGCATACGCGAGTGTGTGATTCGCGATGCTTTGCGTCAAATTGGAAACGGAAATAATTCCCATATTGCTCTCGCGACCCGGTTAAAGCGGAGAGACAAAAAGGTCACGGGTAAAAATTTTCTCGTAAGTGCGATATAAAAATACGTACATGTGAATAATAGAAAATTGTCAAGGAGAAGTTTTAATAGAAAATCTCAAACAAAAATATTTCCCGCTCGTCGCATCTTTCCGACAAACATTCTCGTATCGCGTTTAAGCGCGACCTCGAGTTGCGAGCACGCCCAAGAGCGATATCTCGAAGCGAGACGCGAATTCTAATCTTCGCACTGCCGCGCCGATAGATAGCGACGAAGCGCGGAGATATCGCAAGATACGAACGGCGGTGTGCATGTGTATCGCATATATCTACGTGCGATTTCATGTGCGAGCGCGCGCGCGTGTGTTCGTGACGGGCGTGTAAACTGCCGGGGCGAGCTGATGGACGTGTGCCACGTGAACTGCATAATGAACAGTGATCATTGCCCGTACTTCGCCCACTCGAACGCTTCGTATGCGCCCTCGGTGGGAAGATAACGCGATGACCTCGAGATAAATTGGTCGTCCGTGTGTAGCTTGGTCTCTCGTCTCTCTCTCTCTCTCTCTTCGTCTCGGAGAAGAGACGTTGGACTTCGAGAAGCGTCACTTGCATCGCTCGGGGCGAAAGAAGTGCACGCTGCGTTGTGACTAATCGAATCGCGTTTCTATCGTGATTACGAGATTGTACTTTGCGCACTTTACGTTCCGCTCGATTTCGTGCGTTGTTAAAATACCGCGCGCGATTATTAATAATTCCATGACCGAGACGCCAAATATTTCTCGCATCTACTTCTAATAAATTGGAAATAACATTCGGATAAAAAAAGAAACAATCGAACGCTAAGAGCAATTTAGAATCTTTTACTTCACGATACGCAGTGACGTGTGTGTAGAAGCTGACGACCTTGGAACGAAGAGAGAGCGCGCGCTGGACGAATAAAGCGAATGAATTTCGATTCGACGACGCGAAGCGCTGAGTGAACCGCGAGATATTCAGGTGTGATTCAGAGTCGCGTGACGCAATCTCGTGTGTGTGTGTGTGTCTATATGTATGTATATACAAGGGTTAAAAGCGAGATTTATTTCCTTGTAAACATGTTTCAAATACGCACCTTTGAAAGCGGCGTTTGGAGCGCGACCGCAAAAGAGCGACGGGCAACGTTTGTCCTCGAGATAAATCGGCGACCGGTAATAGAAGGCGGTTTTTACGAGACACATTCCAGACCATAGACACGCGAAAGGATTCACACGGTCGACTATTTAAACGCGGTGACAATAATAGCGCGCGATGACTCAACGACGCGATCGCGATAAAGATTCTGGCATCGATTGCGCATTCCGAAATAATTGCGCGTCGCTCGTAAACGGTAGTTGTTAATTATAAAATAACTAATTAAGTATACAATAACGATCTCATTACAAAGTAAAAACAAAAAAAAAAACAAACTGCTTACTAATAACACACGAAGATGGTTATTTTCGTGAATATGCTTGACGGTTCGTTGACGCGACGGCGACGTCACGTAGATAATGCGAACCCCGGCATTATACGTCTAAGTTTCCTTACGATAAAAGCTACAAGACGATATACTGCGATGCGGACACGCGATTCCCCGGGCGCACATTTTTTTACAGCTTCCTGCCGTGTGCATTCCCGCTCTGTTCTCCTTCGCTGTTCATACTGGTTAACAAACGGTTCCGGACGCGAGGCCACGGAGGGAGAAGGTCAAAGAGCAGGAGGAGAGGCGGGCAGGTTGGCGGATCAGAAAAGGAAAACGAGAGAGGAGCGGTAAAAAGAAGGAGAGAAAGAGGAGAGGAGGATAAAAAAGAAGCTGCGCATGACCTTGTGCCCAAATGCCAGTTTCTGTTGCTGCAGCCAGCAGCCGATTACAGAGAGAGAGAGAGGCGGAGAGAAGAGGATCACGCACGTAATTGGACGTATTTGGAGCAGAATAACGCAGCGGGGTCGAGCGAATCGCCTTCTCGGGAAAAAGGAAAGAAATTACAGTTCGAGGAGTTTTTCAGAAGCGCGAACAGAAAAACGCGCTAATGACTGCTGTTTTAAATCAACGTGACATAATTAGTGTTATATAATCACTTTAATGTCTCTGTTGTGTTTCCGAGTTATTTAAAAAACGACGGCACATAACGACCGAACAATTTTCCTTTTATGTAAGAAAACTCAATTACACTTGAATTACTTAACGCGTCGATTATCTCGCAACTCGAGTAGCGCGCAGCGCTAATGCGTTTGCTTTGATACCGAAAATCATTACGGAGCGACCTTCTCCTCCTTCTCCTCCTCCTCCTCCTCTTCTTGCGTCTACTGAGGAGCAATCACGGCGCAACTGTTATCCGCCATCACGTGCCGCGTGCGCGGTAAGCATCGGAACGCGTGTCTCCGGGAAGTGTAATCGGCCCGCGGCGTTTCCCGTTGCAGGAAGTTCCAGGAAGTTTCGAGCCGTGCGCGCCTTCCTCTCTCGCGTGATATCGGCAAATATCAGGCAACGGCGGCGGCGGTCGCGTTCCGCGACGTCGTCGTTCGTCTCGTGCGGATAACCGATCGCGCCCGCCGATCCGTATCTCCGCTTTATCGGATTTCCCATTTCGCCTGTTCGTTACACGTAACGAGCGATTACTTCCCTGTAACGAAGTATATCCCTTATCGATATCCCCAAGTAAATTCACTCTTTAATTCGCCAATAGCTTTCACAAAGCGAAACCTGATAACTCGTTAGCGTCTACTCCGTTCCTGATTAATGAACGGGCATTAGTTAACGATCCGACATTGTATGTAACATTTCTACCGCGACGTGTGAATTTCTGTTCGAATTAAAAAATCTGTTGCCTCAGAGGGAGAAAAATACACATTATTATAGGAAAAAACGATTAATTTTGTGCTTTTAATGTAAAATAACGCAATCCTTTTTTATCTCTTTTGTTATTACAACTTTTTCTTGTCGGCTAATTTCTCACGTACGAGGTCCGACATTTCCGTTCTCGGAATAATTTCGTCCGTGTCGGTTTAATCCCGAACCTTCGTTCCTTTGTATTCGGTAACGCGCCTCGAGTCTCACGTGACTCATCGTCGAGGCCAGGATTGAGCGGAAAAAAGGTGCATCGATCAATCAGGCTTTAATACCTCGTGATCGAGTGCTACCGACTCCGGTGGGATCGCAGAAGAGAGAGAGTGAAAGAAAGAGAGAGGATAAAGACGCGCAAGAACGTGGGATATCGATCGCAAAAGAACGGGCCAGCGTGGTGGTTAACCTTCGTCGCTACAACGATGGTCATTAGGGTGGCGTTCTCATCGCGCATCTTCCTTCTTTTTGCGGCGGCCCTTTTTCCCCTTCGTAAGTTTCGCCCGCGAGAAGAACGAAAGGGAGAAAATCAACCGCGGATGCTATCGCGCACGGCCTTGAAAATATCTCGAGGATGCGAAGGCGATTAACTCGTCCACCGACAAACTGTTGCTTCCAATTTAGAGACCGTCTAATACCCGCGGGAAAATAACGCGCCGGATCGCGCCGTCTCTTCTCACGTGTCGCAAATATATAAAAACAGCAAAAATGCAACGCGGTAAAATAAACTCAAATAAAGCTCAAGTACACATTGACGATGTAATTTGTTTTTTTTTATTTTTATTTTTTATTTTTTAATTAATTTTATTCTTGACTGTTCCGCACACACGCGTATTTTTTTCATTTTTTTCGTTATGGAAAACATATCCCAATTTTTACACGACTGTAAATAAATCGCCGGTTAACTGGTGCGTGCGAATCTCTGTCCGCGAGTATATAACAAGATGACAGTTATTAAGAAGAAGACGCGCGAAACGCGCGTCTAGAGAAAATTCGTTAAGTCTCTCTCTCACACGGTCTCGAAATAAAATCAAGGCGCGATCCGAAAAAGCGCCTCGTAATGTAGCCAACGTTCTCAACGTCACAAAAATACACAGGCAACGATATTTAGAGAGACTTGGCACCAACTTTTGATCTAATATATTGTCAACTCGTGGACCTCGTCGTTGTCGTCTAGTAACGTCGCCTGCCAACCCTCCACCGCCCTTTTCCGCCTGGACTCTTTCCAGAGGAGCTTTAATATCTCAGTCATGCTCCCGGTTCACGGACTATTAATTATCTCTACCCAGATGCTCGCTGAACTCGTCGCTGTGGGGTCACAGGTCGCTGGATTTGTTACGAAGATTGGCTCCGGTGACGCGTTAAAAGCGAACGAAAGACCGGGCGGCTTTCCCGTTATATCTCGTTATGGTCAGTCGTGAAGAAATCCGAAGGACATGATAACGCGCTACACGTTACACATACTCGTGTACAAAGAAAGTTGATCCACTATTTGCCGCACAGACGACTTTGACGGTATATAAAAGTGAAAGCAAAATAATTTATCGCGTCGAAAAACTTGATTGTATTTATAGAAGAAGAAAAAAAACAACCTTTTCTCCGAATCGATTTTGTCTGCTCCTACAAAAGACGAAGATACATCGCTATAGTTTCCGATTCGCACAGAGAGAGAGAGAGAGAGAGAGAAAGAGAGATAATTTAGTCGCGATAACAGCCCCGTGCCTGTGAATTATTCGCAAGCAAAGTTTGCGTGGCTAGTTTCAGTTACTTTCAAACTTTTAGTACTTTAATACGAGAACTTTTATACACATAGTGCGCTTCTCAATCGATACGATCGCTAAAACGAAAGAGAACCACACACACACACACACATACACGACTGTACGCAGAGACGGTGGAGTCATGGCCGACCCGACTATACAGTGTTTCCGTAGTTACCGAACTGAGTTATACGGAACAAAAAAGATGACCACGTAAACTTTCCTATCTTCGGATAGTAACTTCTCGCGCATTCGTTAAAGTTTCATCATTCAGGAAACAACAACGAAAACTGTTTGCGAGAGGAATTTAACGATTGTGTCTGAGAGCAAAGTGAAAACAAGAATGTCTCGCAAGTCACTAAAACGAACGAAAACGCTTCGACAAGAGAGGAGCGGATTCGATTAAATTCCGCTATTACGCTATTGAAAGGCTGCGCAGCAATTTCGATAATCACTACCTGTTCATTCCAAGAGGGAGCACGAATAATCCATTATATGGAGATTAGGGGCGCATAATAGAGAACGCCAAATGACACCGAAAGTTTCGGCCGGGCGGCCTTCGACGAGGTCAAGCGAGACACACAGACAGAGAGAAAGAGAGAGAGAGAGAGAGAGAGAGAGAGAGAGAGAGAGAAAGAACGCCCGCGCGGGTTGGCAGGGTCATCGACACGTGCCGATCAAACGCGGCGGTGATGTCGCGCGAGTGTGTTCCACCGGTTTATTCATACGAGCCGAAGAGCGACGGTTTCGGGTCACCGCCTCGTTGTCGGCGTGCCGCGCGAATGATGACTCGATTACTCCCGACCAACCTCGTTCTCTCTATCGCGATAATCCGCCGGAAGTCGGAGGAGCGACTCACAGCTGGCGCCCGGAAACGCAGGCGTATACATACACGCGCAAGCACGCGGATACACGCACTTCTCTCTTTCTCTCTCTCTCTTTTTCTTCGCGTCAGGCCGCGTGTCGAAAAACGAGAATGAGCCGAGCTCGACGTAGTCACGCGAGAGTCAAACAAAGAGAAGGCGTCCGAACGCGAGGCTAGAACCGAGGAAGCGTCGAATGCAGCTGCCTCAACGGTCGGACATTCACTTCCTCGGCCTCGAGGAAACTATACCTCGGTCGGGCCTTAAACGGCTGAACGCGTTTTCATCGCGAGGATGATATGCGAGTATCACACACGGAGTGCTTTTGTGTGTGTGTGTGTGTGTGAGAGAGAGAGAGAGAATTGAATTACTAATTTCATTTCAATACTGAGAAAATAGTTTGTGAAAGACTACGAAGACAGAATTCTCAATGTTCTTAAAGCGATGTTCTTTCTCTCGTTCTCGTTTTCAATATATCGAATAGAATTTGTTATTGGCACGTTCGGATTATTTCTGTGTCGAGGTTAAAACAACGAGGCAATTAATCGAGTAAACCAAAAGTCATAATGAACGTCACGACAGACACGTAGATGGCAAATAAATATAATTAAGCTTAGACAAGATTATTAGCATAATGCGGCAGCCGCGATACTGTCGCGAGCGATCGTTTAATGTATTATATGCGTATTTCAAAATCGTGCATGCGCCAGCACCATTATTGGCGCGCGTAGTCGAGCGGAAAGGTAGTCGCGCGGCGAATAAACTTTTTATCGCCGTCGCGTATCACGTTGCAGCCATCAATCCGAGTCGAGTTGATTATAGCAAACGTAATACGACGTCAGAACCTTTCACGGTGCCGTTTATCGAAGCACGAATATACTTTCGAACGTGAGCATATTTAATGCCTGTATTCTCGAATTGTTTTTGTTGTTCGAAGAGTTTGATATAAAAAAAATACAAACGCATTTCTCTATAAAATCAGGAATCGGAAAACGTTTCGGGTAAATTTTATAAATACCCGAAAAAAATCCACAAGCAAAAAATATGAAGAACTATATAAAAGAGACTTACCGGAGCAGTCTCTCGTGACGGTCCCTCTCGAGCCGATCCCTCTCGAGTAGTTCCTCCGGACTCGGTGGCTGCGGACCCAGAAGCGTCTGCGGAATCGGTGGGTAATACCTGGACGACTTCCAGAGCATCTCGGTTGCGACGGTAGGGTGATGACTTGGTGGCGCAGGACTCTGATATCCGACCGGTGGCGCAGTGGCCGCGGCGCCCGCGCCAGCATTGGGCGCACCCTGAGGATGCGCCATCAGTAGCGATGTGTGTTGAACGCTTTGCACGTGCCAGACTCTGGCTGGTGTGGCAGCCGCGGCCGCCGACGACGTCGAAGACGACGTCGTTTCCTCGACGCTGAGTGCCGAACTCCTGCTGCCGCTTCTTTCGTCGCCGGAACCGGTACTTCTCAGCGAGCTTACCCCGCTGTCGGAGCCGCTATCGCCGTACGTACCGGCGACGCCGGCAGTACCGCTGCTGCCTCCGGAGGTGCGTATGCCGCCGACTGCCGTGGGCACACCGGCGAGTACGCCTGTTCCAGGTATACCGGCCCCGGCCTCCACTTCCATGAGGCCGGCCTCATCGCCACCCCTCGATGTGTGAGACTGCTGTTGCACCTCGAGGAGGCTCGACGGGGTCAAGCGTGCGGAATGGTGATGATGTTGATGTGGACTGCTCGCTAGCTGATGGTGATGATGCTGCGGTTGTTGCTGCTGTTGCTGTTGATGATGATGATGGATCACCGGACTATCGGCAGAGTAGCGCTGCTGATGATGCTGTTGATGATGATGAAACTGTTGTTGATGATGCGGTTGATGGTACGGCTGCAGATGATGGTGATGATGACCGGCGATCGGCGGTGGCGGCTTGTTCAGTCTCTCGGCAAGGATGATCGGACTTTCGTTGTGCCGACTGCGCTCCTGCTCCCGCTGCTGCTCCAGGAGCAGGCTGTTCTGCCTGCCGGAGCCGCCGCCGCCGCTGCTACTAAGCGGACTCAGCCTCTCCAGCACGGAGCCTGAGTCCTGACTGCTCGACTCCAGCAGTTCGACGACCGATTCGACGCTGGCCGCCCTCACGCCGCTACCCACGCTATCCTCCGTGCCTAACTCGGTGGTAGTCAGCTCTGTTCGACGTGATCGCTGTGAGCCCACTTCTTCTTCGCTGGCGTTCTCGTCTTCCGCTGTTGTTGTTGCGTTCGTTCCGTCTTCTTCCGCCGAATCTTTTGTATTTGATCGAGTAGTCGACTTCAACAACGACGGACTATCTTCGCGGATGACATTCGTCTTGTCGCTGACCAGCGGCGAGTCGACGTGCAATCCATTCACAAGTAACTGCGGCGGTTGTTGCTGTTCTCGTTGCTGTTCCTTGTGCTCGCTGATCTTATCTTCGTTCCGATCGATCGCGCGAGCGTCTCTTCTCGATTCTGTTGTCTTGCTACTTGGTTCCTTGGAAGCAGGGTCGCCTCCGGGATCGACTTTATCCGGAGGTGGCGGCTCGGGTTCTCTATCCCGTTCCCTAGATTGGCTCTCCTCGTTCTCCTCGAGTTTGTCGACCTCTCGTTCAGCCCCGTCGTGTTCTTCCACCCCCGCCTCCTCCTCGGCGTCGTCGTTGTCCTCGTCGTCCTCGTCTTCTTCCTCTGCCTCCACCACCACCTCCCCGGTCCGATCCGCTGCAGCTTCCTCGGCGTTTTTGCCCTTACCACTTTCGGACCGGAGCTTTCTGCCGACGGGGCTTGTTCTCAGCCGCTTAGTCAGTGGATCGCAACGCTCCTGACTCTCCTCATTCTCCTCTTCAAGACGATCCTCGTCCTCTTCCTCCTCGTCTTCCGATCTGCTGCCGAGACGTTCGTCCTTATCGGCTCTTGCGCCGCTACGATGATAACGTTCGGCAACAGGATCTTCCTCGGTGTCCGGCTTTACTTCTTGACCTCCTCCTGGCCTCGGTCTTCTTCGCACAGGTCTCTGATGCTGTGCCGGACCCTGCTGATCAGCGGTTGGGCTCTTTACCGCGGCGTTCCGTCTCCGTAACTTCGAGGCACTTCCCGACGCGCTGTTCGCTTCCTCTAGCACCGGTCGTGCCACGCGATTTCCAACTCTACCCGATGGCGGACCTTTATTCTCTCGATCTTCCTGCTGTCGCGTGGATAGCGCCGCTTCTGCAGAATCTTTCTCGGTCCTATCGCGACTTGCACCCTCGCTCACACGTCGTCGACGGTTGTTACGGGCGTTGTTCTTTTCTGAAACAGAGATAAAAATTGAAAAGTTTTTAATTAAAGATTTTTTTGCAATTTAATCGACGAGAAGCAATAATGCCGGTAGTAAGAGCCGGATGTGGAATTAAAGTTTTTGCGAGCATGACTATACTATATATATTGTAAATCGTTTGTTCGACTTTACAGCACTGAGCGTACAACTTTGAAGCTACTCGGGGCGCAACTGACTTGGGAAACGGTCTTTAAGCTCGAAGTCTTTAAAAGATCGCAAGATTTTAAACTTTTCCTTTTAGCCTTGCAACAAACCTCCCCCCCTCCCCAGGTTGCTGTAAAACCCAGCAACTCTCGAAACTTTTTCATTCATAATTTCCTTCCATCTTTTTCATCCCCGCGGCTCGTTCAGAAATGCTCGAGCGCCGCAGAGCATACGTACGTATTTAATTACAAACATTAGCGAAGCGACGGAAGCTGCTGATTACGCGTAAAGAGCGTCGACGAACGAGCCGCTAATTATTGAAATTATCGACGATACATATACACGACGATAGATTATCGCGCACTCGATAACTCTGCGCTCGAAGGTTATCTCAATACCCTTGATCGGACCGCGTAATTGTGGCGGGCGATCGATCGATCCCTACAACTGTCCGGTACATCGGCTGTTCACCGTTCAGGGAGATTATGGAGCTGATTTACCGAGGTAATCCCTTTGATGTGCGCAGTCAGTGATTCGCATAACTCGGTAACCCTACGGACGCTATATAAAGCAGTCCACCCGACAACCGCTGCACCCTCCTCCTTCCCTTTCTCCCTCCGTCTTTCTCTTTCCCTTTCGTGACATTCGTCTCATGCACATGTAACATATCACCTGTCGCGTATTTATTCCTCTCCTGACTTGAATTCTTTCGCCAGTTTTTCTGCTCCCGAGTTTTTGTAAAATCAGAATCAATATACATATATATAAAAAAAAAAAAAAAAAAAAAAAAAAA
>QVNZ01015984.1:0-11898 GCA_014825645.1 Pseudomyrmex dendroicus | reverse complement strand
TTGCGATCTATACATCGCGGCCTCGCGTTCGATGCAACGAGCGCGTACTCTCAGCTCCGGTTTGAAGAAAAAAAAAAGAAGGAAAAGAAACCTTGGTGGCCGATGGTCGAGGACGTGCGTCAATATTCGAGGTCGCGTTTCTATTGACGTTTATTTTAAGAAATCTCACATCTTATTCGTAATATGACGACTATTAATAGTATTCTCACATTCGGACTACTAACTACACGCCGACTGAATCACCGAGTGACGCGGAATCATCCGCCGCTCGATGGCGGACAATGAACTTTCGGAAGACCGAGAAAAAAATTGTTTTCTCATTCTTACACATACATCGAGAGAGATTGCATCTTCAAATTTAATTTTTGTTTTTTAGACTGCAAAGGGCGCGGACGCGATGTCACGTCACAATCGCGATCATTAAAGACGCTCCTCGCCACTTGCTTTGCGCGCAAAATAAATGACAATATCCGCGCGTTATTCCGTCTCGTTAATCTTTAATTGCAATCGCGAGAAAGCACAGGAACATTGCAATCACGCGGTCGCGACGTTAATACGCGCTTTTGACGTTAATTCGTTCAATTATAATCAGTCTTTGGTCCTCGTCTCATAAAAGTTTTTTAACTCCTTTGTCTGATCATACACACCGTATAGTTATCAAATTTGTGAGTTCTTTTCTCAGCGCTTTCTATACGTATTGAGAGATTCTCTTTTGTGTGCAACACACACTCTCTCACTGCCAAATTTCTTTCTCTTTCTATCACTGTTCTTAATTTTAAAAAATTTTTCCACTTTTGTTAATAACAATTTAATGTAGAGACGCGTTTTCTTTCATTACAAATACATTATGTGAATGTATTGTATAACTTTACTTAGGCTTACAAAATTTAGATAAGTTTTTCTTTTTAAATTTTCCACTACTTCTTTAGATTTATGTTGTAATATTCCAAAGTTACGAATCATAAGACTCGTAACTTTTGTCGTAAGACTTTTATAAATAACATGATTGTACTTCGTGAGGCAACTATCTTACGATTTTATGATTTATTCGTATGTTTACTCAGAATTAGCAACATTAGACAAGTTTCTTTTTATCTCTCTTTCTCTCCAGAGAAGCTCAGAATTGTTTTTCAAAAAAAGAACTACAGATGATTTTGGAATCGAGGTCGATTTTCGGACCGTGTACTCGCGATGACGAAATCACGTCACGATCTCTGCTCCGAGTTCGGGCAATGAGACCGGTGCCAAGAATAAAGGGACGTGCAAAACGGCGTTTCAGCGGCAGCAGCCGCAGCATGTGAATTGCCAGAAGGAAGTACACAGCCTTCGAGTGGTTGTTGTGCCGAGTTCTCCTCGTGCCGGTTTCGCTCGACGCTGTTTCAGTCGCGCTTAAGCAGCCAACCGTTGTCTATCGTGTTCCGCGGGAACGGCTAACGATCAACGGATCTCATCCACATGGGTCACCGGCACTCACGTGTCATTCAGAGGATATAATCGAAGACTTGACCTAAGACAAAGGTATATATATATATATATATTTATCTCAACTGCGGTTGTCTCCAAAGAGCGTGTCACCTCGTTTCGCTGTTGTTGACCTTTCGCTTCGAAACACATTGTGTGTACGTATATGTCGCGAATACACAGTTCGCGTAGCACGAATCGTTCCTTGAACCACGTGAAAGTATTACGTGTTGCGAAAAGCGCACGCGAGGATAGCGTGGTCTTCGGGATTGGAGTGCGTGAGACGAAAGATTTTAAATTTTGACATAAAGCTCCTCGCGAAAAAACCTGTTGCAGGTGAACTGTCGAGTTTATTTGTATAATAATTAGCCAACAAAAACGTAATTAACTTTTGCAACCGCTCTCGATGCTCTCTAATGAGATTTACTAATCGCAAATTTGGGGCAGAATCGTGTCACACTTCGCGTTCAAATGTGAGCAACGTAAGTGCAATTTTTGCAACATCAGTACAATTGTACGAAATGTAAAGTTATTTTAACCGAGCGATTTAACAGTAGTACAAAAATCGCAGTCGGAGAAATAAAGAGCAAATTGCGAAGAAATTGAGATGTCAAAATTGGGATGTCTTTATCGTTGCTGGTATATCAAATACAAACAAGCGTTTTAATACTCATAATTCTGAATTATTTCCGAGAGTCGTAAGATTGTGAGCAATTGTCATAATCTTACATCGCCGAATGACGTTCGATAATATCAAAAACTGAAGTGTATTTTTGTTATTCTCCAACTTAACAAAAGTGTAACTTGTTTTTTTGTCAGTTTCTCACACACAGAATCGCGCTACCATTGAGTTACTTTAACGAGCGATGATTTTTATTAGATGCAAATTAGCACATGATTGTTTGTTGAACGCTCAAGTAACATTGATGCAATTCAGACATTAATGTCTCACAACAATATTTGCCATGCTATTCTTACGCAGATAAGTCGAAGTCGCAGTCAGCTTTAAAAAGCGCGAATAAATTTGTATACCATTTACTTGCAAAACTCGTTTTTTTCTTTTTTTTTCCGCGAGGATTCGCGTTCTTCCTCCGTTTCGTCACGAAATGATCCTGGCAGGCACCCCCATAATAATCGCGCGATGATGACGCACGTGAATCCAGAGCAGAAATAAAGTTGTTTACAAATCCGATTGTGTTTACTTTTCAATTAATATTGGGACGCATCGCGCTACTTCTGCGATTTCGCAAAACGGAGGATAATTTTGCAACGCTCTCCGTCGCTCTCGCGGAAATTCTTTCCCCGCGAAGGAGGAGGATTCTCCGTGTGCGGAGTGTCCTTAAACGTTTCTCCCCGTATCTCGGAATATCACGCGCGCGGCACGTGAAACAATTGTAGGTTGCGCGCGATTTATTATGTCTCAATACACGCCTTCATAAATGTTTAATATGCGGGTAAGAAAGTTTTCTTTCCGCAAGCGCGTTTCAAGGATAACAAGTGCAAATAATTTCAATCGGCGATTGCAACGCATTTGCGATATCAGGTTGGAACTCGGCGGAAATTCAAAATATGCACAAGTGGAAAAAAAAAATTCTGCATCAAAATAAAAATAATTTTGAATATTGCATGTAATCGTCAGTTAGTCACGTGAGAATCTGCCATTGTTCGCATCACGGGAATCGAACTCGAACGACGTCACGCTTCATCTATTCGTACACACACACATGCAACGCTATCTCTACTCATACACGTACGAGCGCGCGTCGCAGTGTGAACTCGGGTTTATATACATTAATCACACGGTCGATTTCCGATAAGAGTGGAAGTGTGTCGAACATAGAGACTTATCGCGAAAAAAAAAAAATGACAGCGTCTTGCATGTAATAACATCTTATCGTGAATATATAGCGTTGCATTGCTAATTCTTTGAATTTCTTTTCGCGCATCATCTTTCACTCTGAAATGCCAGATATGTCCGGTCATTGATACGTATCCGGTCATTTAAATACTTAAACAACTTTTCCGAAAGCACCATACGTTCAAAAAATAAAATCAAGCATCCTCGCCTTTTAAGAATTATGCTCCGAATCCTCAAAAGCTCATTCTGATGAATTGTTGTATGGCCTAAACTGTTGTTCTAAATAATTATCTAACTGCATTATTTCGCGCGCGCGCACACACACACAGCTCGATAGTGGACGCGCAAGTATTCGTTCATTGTGTGACCCGAATGTCGTAACTTTTCACTGTCCGCAGCAATGTCTGATAAATTTTGACCGCTTATCATTGACGCGGATAATGTGAGAAATTGGTTTTAATCTTCTGTCGTCTCATCCCTATATTCTGTCCTTATCTCTTACAAAAAAAAAAAAAAACAGAAGCATCGCGTGTTATTAGGTGCCTTTAACGTAACCATCACGTTCTTGATAAAAGTACACGTGACCGGCTAAAGGAGCCGCGCCGATGAAACAACGTCTATTTCGGTGGTCCCGTCGTCAGCGTTAACACTGCCAAAAAGCGAATTCGTGTCGGTCAAAGCAGACTGGTGCACTTCCTCAACTCAGACACACGTGACAATAACTTTCGATTTGTCCGAACTGCAGCGTGACCGGCCAATCTGCTGCTGATCATCTACGCGGATGTACGAACGCGATCGTGAGTATGAAACTTCACACTGTAAAATTAATGTAAACAAAAACAAACAATGTAAAACTCTAACGGTTCAGAAGTGAGAAACTTAAGACAGTTAAAATAATTAGCGTTTTTTTTATTTATTCGAAAATTAACATTAAAGGTTTCCCTTCTTGCTTAGGTTCTCCCAGAGAAATAACAAATAAATGTCAATATAAAAAACTTCAACAATGAAAAAGTCTCGGGATCATAGTTGATTACAAATTTGATTAATAATGTAAACCTGATGTAATTTTGCATCATTTTTTTATACGTCAATATTAAAAAAAAAAAAAAAAAAAAAACATTTCACTTAATTGAACAATGTTACTCTACTTGTATTACTTCGCCTTGATGAGCCGTCATCACGTGATCGGCTCGTTAAAAATCATTGATCGAATTACAGCAGTAATTATGTCGATGACATTCGGTCGACTTATCGAATAATCGCGTTATTTTCCGATGTTTATTACGAGATTATGCACTTACCTTACAATAAGAAAAAAAAAAAAAAAGAAAAAACAAGACTTCAAATCTCCGCAGCGATTATCAGATCCGTCATTTTATTGCGCTTTGAAGATCAAACACATCCGTGTGATGTAACACACAGATTTTTGATCTCCAAAAAACATGATAAAATTACCGATGTGATAATCGTTGAAATTACATCATGTGCCAATAAAATTTGTGTCGTGAATTGTTTTGTCGATTTAACACATTCGACGTTACACTTGTGAAACTAGTTTCAATTGATTGATTGACACGTAAAGATTTTTATCTTTTCGGAAAAATTAATTTTTATCGAATTAAAATTTACACAGACACTGCGTACACTGTGCAATATAATTCTATTCAGGGAAGAGCGGTTAATTTTTTCAGAGAAATCTCATTATGCGCTTTTGTCGCGCTCTTCGTACGCTCTGCGTACGAAGTCTATTCGTCTGGCGAGTGTGTTGCGACAATTGCGATAGTTGCGAATCTCGCGTGTTCAGCGATAAAAAACGATATTGGCTGAAATGAATCACAAGGAAAAAAATGAAATCAACACTGATTCGGCACCGTTTAAAGAAAGAATGTTTTGAACTAGAAAAAAAACGGCAAAATAAAATTTTTTCGCTTTTACACAATCGAGCGCTCGTGCCGCAAAACAATCGCGATTCTGTTTCTCGACAGAGATATTTGCGTTTGCGCGTAATAAACATCCGCGTATTAAACATCCAAACCCTGTCTCTTTGTTAATTCCATCTGATTTACTCGGAACTTCAGCAGACAGCGTAACTCCTCTACCATATATTCGCGTCATTATCTTTTTTTTCTTTTCTTCCAGAGCTTTTCTTCCATCTAACTGCGCACACATGACACGTCTGTGTTTCACGAAGCGGCGATAAGCATCGTAACTAATTGTCGATGTCTAAATTGTCTGCGTTTATTTATCTCTCGTCGCGAAGAGAGTCTTATTATAATCAAGTGAAACAAAAATCGGTTGAGATTTACGAAATTTATTGACACGCAATATGATATAATTTATTTGAGCGCACCGTGTAATAAACGAGGATCATTTTCTTCGAGAGACTTGAGACGAGCAACTTCACAGATCGTTTTTCATTGCAACCTTCAATGTCAATAACGATTAGTTAATAAAAATCGCATTTGATTAAGATCGGTTATATAAGTCGCTAATAACGTCGCGACAGACACATTCGCAATTCTTATTATTATCCACTGCCGCTCATTTGTCAAAGTGTAAAAAAAAAACATTTATTAGTATAAATGCATAGAATTTGCAATTTTTAGTGACAAGTCTCTCTCACAGAGAGAACGTCTGCTTTAATGCCGAACGTGTATCGGCAGATTATAACCGCGCTAAAAATAAACTTATTGCCGCGTTGCGCAAATAGTGTCTCATTATATTCGTAACACATTATGGAAAATCGTCGAGTAAAAACGTTATATCTCGCGTCCGTGAGATACGTCGCGAATACCACCGTGTTGTTTCACTTGCGCGCCGCCGCCGCCGCGGTGTGTGTCAATCCCTCCGCGGGTTGGCGGGCTACACACGCGTGTTTTACATTAATCTAATAGCTCCAGGAACTGTAAACCGCATGGAAGATAATTCGCGATTAGGATCGTTTACGCCGTTTAAAAGTATGAGTGGCGCAGGAAATAAAATATTCCACGACGCGTGGAATATTTTTTACATGATCATCGCGTAACAACGTCGTACTTCTTTTTTTTTTTTTTTTTATTCCGCTCTCGAGAAGAAACAATCTAATTGATTGCATGATGTTGCATGGAATTCTCTTCGTGTGTCATAGACGTATATATCAGACGAGAAAAGTTTTCCACGTATGGATTAGATAGCGCGCAACCACTTCCACTCGTTTCGAAAAAAATTCCTGAGTTTAATCGGACAATTTTACGCGTATCTTATCTAGCGATGAGATAGCACGGATTGAAGTTTCATGTGTCATATCGAACACAAGCTTTTAATCAAATACAGTTTGTCATAAGCGCACGCGCGGCTCAGAACAAGCAGAGTTGAATATACATCTAGTTTCACCACGTCCGTCAGTTTGACGGATACTTCTTTTTAAAACGTTTTATTCTTAGTTTTAATTTCTTCAAATATTTAATTAATTAACAAAAAAAGCTACACAAAGATACTTAATAATTCACACACTTCGCATCCTCCTTGCATCTTGTAAATTGCATTTTGTGAAATCCGTCGGATTGTGACGTGACGGATTTGATTGTTCTAGTGTTAACGATGGTGCAGATGGTTATGTGGTCAATGATGAGACATACTTTTATGTGAAGATTCCAGCGATAAGATTGATCAGTTTGTTTGTCTATCGATTGTCTGCCGGCAGTCTGTCAATTTGCGCGCCGCCCGTCAGAGTTTATTTACGAGCGAAAACAAGACTTGTCATTACAAATATATTTATAAATGCTCACTGACCGTTGTTACAGCAAAGTGAAGCGGTCACGTTTCGAACGTGTGACTTGACGTGTGATTTTCCTTCTGTCTCCCATTCAATACACTTCGACTTCGTTGTTGTATCGATCCTAGTCACGAGGATTAAATATTGTACGCGCACGATAGATTAATTAAGAAGACAATCAACAGAGGACTTACGCAACTTGCGCGTTTCAATTGATGGGAATACGTTGCTAATAACGGAATAATACCGAGGAAAACTTCGATAGAGAGATAGACAGATCGGCCTTCGAAAAAAAAAAAAAAAAAAAAAAAAAAAAAAAAAAAAAAAAAAAAAAACGATACTTGCGCGAGCGATACTTCAAACCAATGACAGAGTTGTGTGAACGCAGGAGTGACAATCGAACTCCAAGTGAAGTTGAATAAAAAATAGACGTTACGCAGTTATTACCGAATGACATTAATTAATACATAGAATGTCGTTAAAGAAAACAAAGACAAACGTATGTAAAAAGAAATTTATGTCGGACACTACGCAACTTTTATCGAACGACATTAATCAGCGAATCGTCGTTAGAGAAACAAACGTGTGTAAAGCGAAGGTACGCCAGACATTAAACAACATGTGTATTTTGTTTTTGTATTTTTTTTCTTTTATTATGGACCTCCAAATTTTATTATTCCGACTGTTTCGTTATATTCTTTAGTGCTTGTTCTATCTGACTGATTTGATTGGTCTTGTGTGATTGACTTTTACTTTATGTTATCAAATACAGAAGTGGTGATCATGCGCTCAGAAAAATCGTTACATCTTCTATAGATTTACTTGTCGGCCGTCGCTATTATCTTTTATCCCGCAAGAGCGTTTTTTTAGATCCGAGCAATAAGCACGAGAAACTCGTAATCACGCGTGTGATCGACATTGCAGGCGGAGGGGTAATCTTTTTAACATTCCCGCGCCACTTGGCGCCAAACCGATAGCATACATACGTCGCGCGTTTCATTCATCATACTGTCGCAATCGCGTTTTGGCCGATCCGGATATTCGCCCGTTTCGCCCGACGTTCTCTTCGACACACATGTGTTCCCGCAAAAAACTCACGCAGAACACACGAAGACGTTTCTCTCCGCGTTTGAGAATAGAGCTCTCCGTTTCATAAATCGAGACGCTGCGCTCGATTTATACGATTGGTTGTTGTCATATATCGCAACTATGTATGTGCGTTACACACGTTGTGAACGAGAAAATATGTACACACGTGCACTCTACATGCTCCGTGATGTATAAATACATGCACCTCGTCTGTGGCGCTCACTCGGAGCGCCAAATGCTCTTTTTTTTTCTTTTTTGTTTTTGTTTTACTATCATCTCCTGATGCGTTACAGATGGAACTCAACAGCAATCCGATTTCCGTGATTTCTGTGAAGAAGAACTCTATTCACGGCGATGAAACCACTTTCAAACAGTCACTTGGGTAAGCATCGATAATAATATTAATAATAACATATCAGTTGTTTAAATAATAATATATAATTGTGTGTCAATTAGTTATTGTCATTTATGTAATGTTGTTTTCTCAATTATTGCACGTTTCTTCAATGTTTGTCGTACACAATAAATTAGATGATTCTAAATTTTCTCTCGAGAGAAAAATATGTTCATCGACAAGTTCATCAATATGTTTATTGCTCAATCTAAAAAAATTACTTATCGCGAAATGCGTATATGCGATAATTATAAACGCGGATTAAAATAACCTCGCGAATACACAAAAATCTTTAATTAACTCGTGCGAGCGAAAACTTAAACTCGCTGTTTGACTTCACAACTCATCGAGCAATCACAAGAATGATTTCTGAAATGACGTTATTATCCGAAATATCACGTGATAACTTAATGACTTCGACTACGATTGCAAAATTACTTTTTTTTTTTTTCAGAGAACGCATATGTATTGCACCGACAATGAAACAGCTTTTATTTGTTTCTCCGCATAAGTTCTAAATTAAGACAAATTTATATACGTATGACAATTGGGAAGTATCGAGTGAATAGTGTCACATTGCTGTTGTCCTTGACAAGTTTTGTTTAAAAAAAAAAAAAATAATAATAATAAATATCAGACGCTGATTCATTATCGCACGTATGACAGCTCGTCCATTTGCGACATCGATAATTTCGTTGTCGTTAGAAAATCTTTTTTCCACACCGAGTCAGTTTTTTCAGACTCGAAAATAGACGAAAATCGCATGTCGGAACCATACCTGGCGAATAACGCGAACGAGGCGGCAATTCGAAATCCAACTCCGTAATTAAATTTTGGCTATTGCAACAGTTGAAGTGTGAGCTGCCTCGATAATCACTGCGAGCGTTTGGCGTTACTTTGGCGAGCTGTAAACGCACAAACGCTACTTGCGAAAATAAATCAACATTCGTTCTTTTGATGAATAAAACTTGTCAACGATATCGAGCGATACTGTCGTCGCTATTTACGCGTTGTTTCGGATGCTTGTTCCCTCGTATCGTATAGCGCGTGGTATCGAGCTGCATAATGTCAAAACGGAAATAATCGGCAACGAACGTCGAGACAAATCTCTGTCGCGAATTTGTCGGACGCGCTATTTCAGACGTTTCAAGATCCGTTGCCAAGTATTGTATTCTATATTTGCGTGATCCGGCGTCGTGTCTCATCAGATTCGTTAGTTACAGGAAAGTATATCTTTCCGGCATGGTAATATAAGCGTTACCGTGTTACCTCATTCGCACGAGTCCGCGCGTTGTTAACATTAATTGTGGAAATTCGATTATCTCGCTTAGAAATCGCGGCATGCACGTACATACATACATACATATCCGCCAATTACCATCGTTTTACGTGAAAAAGCCACGTGAGATCATCAGGGTCATCGTTATTAGATGTGTATATATATATATATATATATATAATCTAACGACAGAGAGTTAGTTTAGATCCGTACTTCCTCCTTTTCTCGACAGCTAAGTGGAATTTTTTGTACACGGTACGTGGAAAAATTTCGTCAAAAGATTAGATTATACGTAGATGACAGCAAGAAAAGTTTGCTTTATTTTTTTTATTGAAGTTTTTTTTTTTACCAACAAAAGAACGAAAAGTCCTTCCCGCTGTCCAGGTTAACAGAAAAACAATATGTTTGTTTACGTGATACTTGTACTTCAATACTTTTACTTTTTATTGCAGAAATGGCGGGACTTACGGAGCTTTCCAGTCGAAGGATCCCATCTTGACCATAGAAAAGAGTGATGACGCTCCCGCCAAAGGCGGGAGTAACGAGCATGGCATTACCGTGCATCATCCCACTTCGTAAGTTTTAATAATCAACGCGACCATTAAAACAACGAGTTGGCCGAAAGGTGGGGGAGAGTGTAATTTCAAACGCGCCGAGATGTTCTAATGACGACAGAGAGATATTGTGTTGTATATAGCAAAAACGTGTGATTTCAACCGACGGAAGTGAGTAGTTGGTCGTTGCGCTACGATATCCCGATAAAGTATCTAAATCATCGTAGCGTAATCATTAACGATCGTTTTCCGGGAAGAGTCGCATTTTATCGGAATGTCACGTTGTTGTTTTGACCACGGCGCGGCGAGCTCTCTTTCTCGGCTGTAATTTTCCATCAATTTACAATCGTGTCGAAATCAGCTGCGTTTACGTACGTAAGTGACGAGTTAATGAACGCGACCCAAGAGTGGCGGAGCGAGAAGAGAAGAAAATTCGTCTTTCGGTTGCGAGCTACAGATGGAAAAAGACAAATGCGCCCGAAATAAATATCTTGGCAAAAGCGCGCATTGATTCGCGTAATCGCCGCATTTAACACATTATTTTGCGAGAGAACTGCGAACGTAATTAAACAGTATTTGCGTCGTCGAAAATGCGCGTTGTTTTATTAAATATTACGCAAACTTATTCAAAACAGAAGATTTCCCGCGGAGATTTATCGAAGCCGCGATAAAATCGATATTTTCGCTCGTCTTGCGAGAACACGACCTCGATCTGCGATAGATAGATATTGTGTAAACTCCGCTGTTACGTTGCGATCTATATCTGTAACACATCTATATATCTATACTTGATATTTAAATCCCGGTATTGCATAATTATAGATATACAGTGTTTGTCAACAAAAAACCTAATATAAAACCAATATTAAGTAAATCATTTCGTCACAAGATGAAGCGTCGGAGCTCGATTGTAATTGCAAATTTTCGAGTTTCGTGCCCGAAAGAACTGTAAATAACTCTTTTTATATATAAAAGGTGTCTGAACAATTGTGTCCAAGCCGAAGTGTGAAGGTAGATTGGATTACCGGAAGCGATGGTCTAGACTTGTAAACATGCATGATTTTCAGCTGTCAAAATCAGCTGATTGCTGTCATACATCGCTCGCTTGTTTGCTTCGCCTTTTGCTTTCAAGAGATTTGTATGAAGTAAACCATTTTTGTTTTACAACTGAAAATCATACACGTCTACAGAGTTTTTGCTCATAGAGTTTCACTAATTAATTAATTATTCAATAAATATTGCGACATTTACAAAATTGAGGCAATTTTTCTGTTCAGATTTATTTTCATAATTCGGCTTGGTAAAAATTTTTCAGACACCCTGTGTATATTATATGTAAAATACAAAGTAACCAAACCGGTTGACACAGTTGGACAATACACAAGAGACGAGTTTAACAAACCTGCGGGCGAAATTAAAACAAAGATGATTGGCAAGGTTCCAGGCAATATTTCTGCCTGTTTTTCGGTTTGTTAGGGCTCCTCGCAGATTATCGTGTGTATATATATA
>QVNZ01015983.1:0-10584 GCA_014825645.1 Pseudomyrmex dendroicus | reverse complement strand
TCTCTCTCTCTGTCTCTCTTCCCTCCTCTGTTTCGTGAAACGCCATTTGAACGTGATTGCTCGAAGCTGTTTCCGCCGCAGTCCGCGAGTGCAACAACCGAACAACGTTTAAATGTAAACTCCCGAAGCTTGTAATTGTGCTTGACGTTAAACGCTAAGTACACCTATATCTCAGCGCGCGATAACTTTGAACGCGCGCGGGAGAAAGAGAGAGGCTTTATATACCGGGCGTATAAAATTCAGGGAACAAACGGCCTCGTTTGCCGCTAAGCGTGACACGCGGTTACGGACTTTTGGGGGGTTAAAGCCCGGCCTTTTGTGTTTTTTTTTTTTTTTTTTAATGGTAAGCTGCAACAAATCCGAGCCGGTCTTAATCCGCCGGAGGTGGTTAATGCTCGCGCGCGCACGCGCCCTCAAAGATTAGGACACACGTACATTTATTTCCGAACGTTCGCATATGTACGCGCTTCTTTTATATTACGTTCTCGCGAGCAGGCGAGGAGACGACTGACATCATTAATTTATCCCGCGGCGCGCGAGCTACTTGACACGTTTCCGCCGACGTGAAAATCTCATCGATAAATCTCGTCGTCCGTCGTCTCTCTGTCTGTTCGGGGAGCGCGCCATTTTTCGATCAGCGCGCTGCGCTTGACGAGAAATGGGATAAGTCTGGTCAATAGTGCATTAATATCACCGTGAAGGGTTGTGGAAATGACAGAGTTGCCGCGCGTGATGCGACGTCGAGAGAGAGAGAGAACTTCGATCGAAAGCTCATTTTCGCGCGCGCGCGCGCGGCGACCGACCGCGCTTCCCCCTTGAAACAAGAATTTGTCGTTTCGCTTGTAAATGGGAGGTAACGATGTTAGTAGTTTAGACGATGGCAATTTCTGAAAAGGTGAGTTAGCGGGGGAGGGAGGGAAAAAAAAAAAAAAAAAAAAAAAAAGAAAAGGAGGAAACAACCGAGTACGTTGCGCTAATGCTTACGGATTATCCTCTCTTACGCGCCGATTATATTCACACAGTGTTATGCAAAAATGAGTTAACCAAGTAGTTCAGTATAAACTTAGTTTAAAATGCAGAGTTTTTATGTTATAGCGACCCGGTTATATACGCGTAAAACTTTATTTTTTTTCAAACTTCGCTTGTTAGTTAATTTTTACACAACTTCAGCTCATCGTCCGCGTGAGATATTGTCTTGGCGTACTACGCGCGAGAATAGATAAAAAATTGGCTGGTGAACTTTCTCAGAGTTTTGAACTTTGCGTTCGAAAAGGTAACAGTCTTGTTGCGTGTCAACGTGATATTGTACGAAGAAATAAATTCAATTTTGCCACAAGAGTGGCCGGGAGCTCCGTTTCTTAAAAACAAAAAAAAAATCATTTATATCTTTGTTTATTTTGCTAACAACAAACATTTTTTTCAGGATCTATATAGGGTGATCTGTTCAGTGAATGAACACTTTGTTAAAATTACTATTCGAAAATCAATTATTGAATCTTCTGAATACTGTTGCTGTAAACAAGCTGTTTTGTTATTAAGATCAGACATTTCAGAACGCGATTCTAAAAATATTTATAGCCTTTATTAAAAGTCTGGTATGAGATTAAATAAAGGTAAGTGGCCAAATGAAAATGACCAATGAACGAACGTGAATTTCTAATGATCAATAGATTCTTACAAATCTGTTATCTTGTATATTTTGTATATTTTGTTAAAGAAATGTCTAAACAATGTAACTATAAAAACAAATTTAAAACGTACTTAAAATACTAATTGCGTCAGGATTGGCAAAAGTCCGGGTTTTTTGGAAAAAGTCTTCATGCCAGTGGTAAAAGCCGGCAAAAATTAACGTTTTTTCATGTTGAATACTAAATGCGAACTACATACATATTGTTAATAAAATATAGTTAATAAAAGCAATCTGCTTAATTAAAGCAAAACAGTTTTTATAAAATTATATAAATATATATTTTAGTGTTACGTACATATACAGGGTTTTTGAAAAATTTTGACATAGCCGAAATGTGTGAAGATAGATTGGATTAATCTGAAACCGAAAAGTCATGTACCATTTTGCAAAATACGCAATAATTATTGAGTGATTAATTAATGCATGTGATCCAATGAGCGTGTGGTCCGGATTCTGTAGGCGTGTGATTTTCAGTTGTGAAAATCAGCTGATCGCAAGAAGCCGTGTCACTTGCCACTCGTTTGTTTGCTTCGCCTCTTGTTCTCTTCATCTCTTAGAAGATTGCATGAAGTGACCCATTTTTACTTTACAACTCAAAATCATCACACGTCTACTGAGTCCGGACCATTACTTCCCACGTCACATATATTAATTAATCATCCAATATCTAGTGCGAATTTTGCAAAATGGTACAAGACTTTTCTGTTCAAATTAACTCAAGTTATCTTCACATTTCGGTTGTGTCAAAATTTTTCATACACCCTTTATAAATATGTATGTAAATGTTATTTTATATAAATTATATAAATATATTTTAGTTTACATAATTACATAAATTTATATAATTACAATTAATATAGTTACATAATTATATATAAATATATTTTAGTTTATATTACTAACTATACTAATCATATAATTAAATTAATTTAATAATTATATAAATTTATATAATTACAATTAATATAATTATATGTAAATATATTTTAGTTTATATATATATATATATATATATATATATATATTTTACTAACTATACTAATCATATGCTAATCATTTTTATAGTTTTTAAATATACATATAAATGTTACTTTATATAAATTTTTATATAAATATATTTTAGTTTACATAATTACATAAGTTTATATAATTAAACTTAATATAATTATATAATTATATAAATATAGTTTAGTTCACATATTACTAACTACATATACACTAATCATTTTTATGGTTTTCGCCAGTTTACGCCATAAACTGGCAAAATAGGAATAAAGTTCAGGACGATTAAAAACCGGAATTTGCCATGGTTTTTTTCACCCCCCTGGTTTTTTCTTGCCAACCCTGAATTGTGATAGATGTCAAACAAGACTTGCTTTGAACTTGTGCGAACAAATCGAACGTAATGACGTGTATCGGTTATAGATACAAAGAAAAACGTTTTTTTGCGAGACGTTTGTAGATTTTCACTGAAAGTATTGTGTGTCAATTTTAACGTCAAAACGAGGACATGCTAGGTCTTAATTTTTTGCATAATATAGAGCAATGATCGTTCACTGGTCAAGTCACCCTATCACTTAAAAGCCTTTTTAAATCTAGCAACGTTTGCGCACGCGCGACTGATATTTTTGCCGAGATTTTACTGGCAATCACGAGAGAGATTTATTGTTTCGCTTCGTAACACACACACACACACATACATCTCTTTGTCTAGCGCGTGTATGACATATACAATACTATATGTAGGTACTATACTATGTGCTATACACAATATCTTTGAAATTCTATGTACGCATCGCCGCAATAATCTCGAAGACGTCCGCGGAATCGTAATACGCGTCTCGCCTGCTTCGCCGTTTCGGACATGCGGCGGTGGTGGTATAAAATATCTCCCGTCGCATTCTCTTTCCGCGCGTTTCTCAACTCGCGCGCGATTTTCGTCGGCACGTCCAAGACGCGGACGGACGCTGTCGCGTCTCCGGCTTGGCGCGCCGCTTCGGCGCGGGAGGAGCGCAACCGCGAGACGACGCGTCTTTCCGCTTTCTGCCAGTTGTAAGCGCCGCGTTACCTTCCGTTTCGTTTCTCGAGTATTCTTCACCCCAAGGGGTGTGTTTACGCGCTCGAATAAATTTTACGTATTCGCGTTATACGAAGTGATACGCCGCGCATTTATCTTTCGCGTATGTACGCGGCGCGTTTATTTCGCCGTACGTTCGAAATATGGGACGTTATCTCCGTTATTCTCTCGCGCGTGTTGTGCGCGAAATCGGCGGCGGCGGCGATGAGAAGGAGGGAAATATCGTTGGATTTATGCGGCGTCGGCGGAACGCCGTCCTTTCTGTCTGTCCTTTCACGAGATGGACGTAAAGGTCGGGAGAGTGAGAGACGCCGCTCCGCCGTTTCGCTCCTTCACACGGCTGTGTTGCTATCTACGAGAAGAGTATCGTATCCCTCGCTTGTGTGCATCTCTCGCCGAGATCTATGGTATCGGTGACATATCGGTTTCTCTCGCTGTCGATATTGCATACGTTGCGCAACGCACCGACGCGAGGGGGCTTCCCCGGTGTACCAGCAAAACCAGATCCGGATAGACTCGTCGCTTGTCAGGTATTTTCACAAATCCCGCGCATCGCTTTTTAGGTGGCGAATCCAACCGCGTTTAGTTCACTCGCGCCGCACTCTGTCGCTCGTTTAACAGTTTTAGGGGAACAAACGGCTGAACCCACTTTCGCTATCGTGACGGACGCGAAAACAAAAAATACGTTCGTGCAAAAGCGCGCAGAGAGAGAAAAAAAAAAAAAAAAAAAAAAAAAAAAAAAAAAAAAAAAAAAAAAAAAAAAAAAAAAAAAATTGTTAAGCTTATGCATATTTTAGTTTTATCCTGACTCGCATTATTTCCATCTTCGGATTAAATTAACAGATTGGCTTTTCGACAATTTCATTACGTTGGTGAACGCTTTGCTTTGACAGTTCGTGGTAATTACAACCGAAAATTTGCACTATCGCGAAATGTTGCGGTGTCGCAAATGGCGACAGTTACGACAATGAAGGAAGTAGCTCTTTTGTTATGACAATGGGGGAGGGTGAGTACACGATAATTACCCCGATTAGCCCTACTTATTCCGTAAGTACGTTCGCGGAGGTAACTAAGAACCGTTTTCAGTAACTGCGACGAGAGAACGTACTTAATCCTCATCTCAGGAAACCTTTTTTCTTAATCAAACAGGAAAGCGATTTTCGCGAAAGTAATTACTTAACAGAATTCTCTGGCAAATGAAGATTCAAGTACTGTCGAAAAAGTAGGTAGGTCGAATAAACAAAAAAAAATGGAGTCAACGGTCATTTATTATTTTTGTTTTTTTATACTCGAGTACGTATGAGAATAGTAAATGTTTTTTTTTTTTAAATAAATCCTTAATAATTCTTATCAATTTTGAATTCAATAATAAAATGCTTGAAATATCGTATCTTTTAATATATTCACAGTAGCAGTTTTTCTACAACAAGCATCTCCATTAGTAAATATTTCTTGAAATAAAAACAACATATCGGCGTTATGTCACATTTTATTATTTTTAATTAGAAAAAAAAAAAAAAAAAATTAGTATTGACATAAATGTCAATTATTTGTACGAATTTTCTCTCAGCAAAACGACGTATAAAAATCAGTAGTGTAATTATCGCAGAAAAATTAGCTAAATTAACTTGCTCGCTGCTTAACGGAGCGTGTGTTCTCGAAGCGTGTTTGTAAATCAGCGTTTCGAGTGATCTCGCGCGAAATCGTTACATTCTTACGCCTCGCCGCGCGAAGGTAACTACGAGACGGACGTGTACTTCATTTCAGCATCTTCCTTCCTTCTCCACGGTTTGCAAATATGTTCATTCGCGCTTCCGAGCACGCGTCTGTACACAAAACGCGCGCACGAGCGAGCGCGCTTTTATCTTCCGCGCCCCGTCGCAGAAGAGAGAGAATCTACGCGAGGGAGGGAGGGAGTATCAACCGTCTCGGCGCGATATTCCTTCCGTGAGATATTTTTCCGCGCGAGACAAACGCGAAAAGAGACTGCCATTGTTGCGTTTCAAAGAGCGGACTCTGCAAATTTAATCATCCGTAAATCATCGCCGCCACCGAGAAAAGAGAGAGAGAGAGAGAAAACTGAGCATTTCTCAAAGTGAAGGGCCGCGTATCTCTCGAGCGTATTATTATCATTATTTTATAGTCTATTCAGGAACTTCAGAAACGTTGAGCTGTACTTTTAACGTAAAGAATTTTGATTTTCGTGACAAGTTAATATTAAAATCTCGAGTTTTGCGTCTTCCGCTTAACACATACATTTTTATCAAAAAATATTTTAAATCACACTTTTCGTTCTTAAATGAAAAACATTCGTAATTTAGAAAATATTCGAAAAATTTACGAAATATTTATTCATTTTTAATAGAATGACATATTTTTCGATAAATTTGATATGGAAAACAATTTTTTTTATTTTTTTATTATTTTAATCCAACACATTCCGAGTGTATTTACCCACATTTGATGTTAAAATCCGTTAAACGAGTTAAAACTGTCATTTTAAAACCCTAAGTGAGAACACGCCGTGCAATTTGTGATCTGCAATTGTTTTCGATGTGAACAATCGAGAATCAGAGATACGTATGATAATTTGACACGCAGATTGCTGCGAATCAGATTATCCATTTTGTCATTTTCGGTACACGACGGATATGAGCTAAACAATATTGTTAGGGGATTATCCGGGGAATCCGAAAAAAAATATATATCTCTGTTTTTGTGTCTCAAATCCTATTTCATCATTCAAATGCGCTGAATTTTTCCAAGAATCCAAATGTGTATCTTCTTCCGCGCGCGCGCGCGCGCTGAAACACACAATATTGCTTCGAGAAAATTCTCGTGTGTGATGTTAGAGTACGACATATCGTACGACGAGGTTAAATGCATTCCCGCATGCAACCGAGTGCGAAAACGGAGACGATCGCGCATCGTCAGCGTGCTTCCTACGTAGTATTTTTTGCATGCGTGCATACTTCTATTGTATCGCGCGCGCGTGCGCGACGTGCCACGGCACAAATTAAATCATGCGTAAGTCATCACTCGCTCTGCTCTCGCTTTCCTCCTCCTTCTCTCGTGCTATATGTTTATGCGCGATGTCACGTTTCGCGGAACAAAGTAGCAGCAGCCTCCGAGAGGCTAATAAATGCAGCCCACGTTCGGTCCGATGGCGAACTTGGGTCGCAATTATGCTCCCGAAGTCGTCGTAATGGTTTTACACTCGCCCCGATCTTCTTCTCTCCCTCGCGCGACAGTTTTATTTGCTCGAATAACTTGCGGCGAATTAAACGCGCCTTTGACTCGCGCTCGCATCGCGAAAATAATATCGGTTGATGACGAAATTAGCGCGACTCTTGTTCCAGCGGCTGTTCGAGCGGAAAATATCTTCCATGTGAATTTTCCTCCACGGGGGAGGAGGAGATAGATATATAACGCGCGTCGCGGGGACTCCGATTGAAATAGTTCAATTCACTTTTAACCGCTTTAATTTACTTTGAACCACCGCAGAATTACTCCGACTCTTCGAACGCAAATGATATTTTTATCAAAAGAGGTAAATTCTGACTTCTCGCGACACTGCGTCCTATTTAAAAATCTCTATTTTTCCCAAAGTTGTCTCGACTGTTGCGTCAGTGAATCAAGAGAGATTTGATTTTTTATAAATTTTAAAAGAGACTACAGAGATACAATGTTCTCAACAGTTATTTTTTTTTTTTTATTGAGAATCATAAAATTATACGCACGATGTGCGTGTAGTTTATAATTTATATTTAATATAATATATTTAATTATACATATATATATATTTATATGTTTAATAATACGCACATTTTTGTTTATAGCACTTTACATGTATTTTACGAGTTATATATTCTCTCGGAGAACATTTTGTACGAATTTTCTAGACGCTCGTTGTACGTATATGTGTGTGTGTGTTTTCTGTTAACAATGGCGATGCATACACCCACGTCTTTCTGCCTCGATGCGGGCAGGTATCTCTCCTCTGTTTTTTAGTGACTTCGCTGTTAACATATTCGCCGTTGCGTAACCGTTTCTCTCATGAAAGAGATAAAAATGCAGTGAAGAAAACACGGAATGCAAAATTCCACGTCGAAGAAGTATAAGGCGAGAAATTCAACTCTCGGTTTCTCTCTCTTTCTCTCTCTCTCTACATCAATAGATTTTTCTATACGCTCGAGGAATTCATTCTTTCCTTGAGAATGGCGCATGAAATATGCACGTTCTGTGTGTCATACGAGGCGGAATTGCGCGAGTATTTATTACGCACGCGTCTTCGTGTTCGTTGATTTAAATTCTGGAACAATAATATGTGTAACTTTAATAAAAAATGAAAGCGGATAACGGCGATGACGACGTCTACATAAGAAAGAATTGCGACACGCGTTTAATCAATTTAATTGCTTCTAGGACAGTCGAGGGAGAGATAAATCTGATTTTTTTTTTTTTTTTAATTAAATTTAATAAAAGTATTACTCGCGTGGAAAAGGCAAGTACGGGCAATTTACAAGATCGTGGTGTGATCTTTGTTCTCTAATGTTTATCAGACGTTTCGATCTAGATTTTAAGATCTTCTTAAAATGATGTCACAAAAGAATTGCAGAAGTGAACACTATGTCACCAGCGAGATGTTTAAAAGTTAAATCTTGCAAGAGTGTTGTGTCAGTTGTTGAGCACAGGTCACACACGTGTTTAATATTTAAAGAACGCTGATATTATCACTGAAGAAATTCGCGCCACTGGCACGTGGATAAGACTCGTGCCTAAATCAGTTTAAATACTAAATACTCTCGACTACAAGTTAGGACTTGGGCCCATGTCACTGAAGAAGATCTTCAAAATAGATCAAAACGTCTGATTAACCTTAGCCCTTTGCCGCATGAGTTGAGTGGCGACTTGGAATTCGCGCCACTGGCACGTGGATAAGACTCGTACTCTGAATCTCAGTTCAGATCTGACTCTAAGTCGAGTTTGGATCCATCACGAGTCTTACTCGTGATTATCGCTTTAGGCCTTAGTATATCACTAGTCTCACTCGTGTTTTTTTCGTTGGGCCTAGAAAGCATATCACGAGTCTCACTCGTGATAATGTGGCAAAGGATTAGAGAATAAAGATTACACTACGACCTAGTTCGCGTGGCTTTGCCTTTTCCACATGATTGAATTTTCAACGAGTAATATTCGTTATTAAAAATATTACTCTCTCACACACACACACATTTAAGAATGTTATTTACGTGGAAAATTGTTCACGTGCACGACAATTACGTAGATGACACCCGTATCATCTTTCCACTATTTTGCTACGTTCCAGTTTTGTTATGAATATATATCTACGAGCTCGCGCGATAACATAGAGTCCCTTGCGAAAACTGTTTAAAAAAAAAAAAAAAAAATCTCTCATTTATCACCTCCACAGTGTATCATTTGCGGTCAACGCGGAGATAAAGCGTATACATTCGGTTTTATAGCTCGGCTAAGTATAACACCGAGCTGAATTTACTTTCGCTACTCGTTGTGTGCTACGTTTGTGCTCGGGGAAATGCGTTACTCTCCTTGCAATGAAGAAAAACGACTGCACGCGTGTATGTGTGTGTGTGTATATATAGATATATATCGGCTACTTGTGTGTGAATGTTTTTTTTTTTTTCACTCGAAGTGAAGTTAATATCGCGCGCGCGCGCGCGAGACATCGTCCTGAAGCAAGTCCACTTCGCCAACACTTTATTTTCTCAAGCGGAAAGCTTACGAGATCTACATCGTCGAATAACTGCCTATGGACTACCGCAAAAGAACGAAATGTTTACTCTGAAAATATCTACCTCTCCGTATGCGAACACGTGTGAATGTGTGTGTGTGTCGAAACGATAGCAGAAACTTGCATCAGGTGTTCGCACGGTTCAAACTTGAGAAGATTGTCATGCCGTGATTCTTCTCTCCATCGCTTTAACCCTCTTATCTATCCTTGCATTTTTTCTTCGTTACACGTTGGACGGGTCTCGAAAGTTTAATAATTTTCTTATTTCGCGTACAAACAAAGTCGAAATATCACCACCACCATTATATCCCGAGGAATGGGATTTGCTTTCGCACAATGTTTTTGTTTAAAATCACGTGAATAACGTATCTGCAAAGTCTGGCAGATTTCTCTTGGGACAGTTTGCATAGAATATTCTATCCACAAAAGCCACTGCGGTACAGTTATAGTAGTATAATAAGTTTCGAAGAGTTGGCAGAGCGTATGGTGTATGAATAATAATAAAAAAAAAAAAAAATCCAGTATTTTTACGAGATATTTATAAGATAGCAATATCCATTATTACAGAGTAATATAAAGTTACATTTAACGTTTATTTTCCGTTTGATTGAATGCCATTTCTCGAATTTGATTTACGTTTTATTAAATTTATATATATTGTTGGAAGAGATGTACGTGCTTCGATTAGTTTACAAGCAAGAATTCTATTAAGTTGCAAAAAAAAAAAAAAAAAAAGAGAAATTGGCATTGCAAACAAATAAATGATTCTAATTTAAATTTTTAACGAAGTTGAGTTGAATTACCTTGAAATTAGTTTAATGGAGTGTATCTGCAAAATTTAATCAATTTATTCAGGAAAACCTCGTGTAATAATCATATTAACTGCATATTTTATTACATCACTGAAAACAAACACGTCATATTTGCATAAAATTACATTACGTGTATTACATTTTGTGTGTGTATATTTTAGATTCTTGTTGAAATCAAACGCTGGTGTAATTACATGTCATTCTCTCATCAACTTTCCACGCATATATATAT
>QVNZ01015979.1:0-15462 GCA_014825645.1 Pseudomyrmex dendroicus | reverse complement strand
GATGAAGTGAGTTGAAATGTTCACGAAACGTCGGTATAAAAATGACACTAACGCGGTTCAAACCCGAAAAACATCTTTGTATGTTAAAATGAATATTTATACACATAACAATAGCTTTGATATCAATGATGTATTAAGTCTTAACATTACATAGATTCCCCCAATTGGGTCGTTTTTCAACCAAATATAATTATTGATGTGAAGTTGGGCTGTTTATGGTATGTTTGTTTAACTGCATTTTACAGTTTCAAGTTGTTTTTATCTCTAAATATGACTGTTTTTATTTATTAATGTATAGGTACATTGAGATTAGATTGGAAGCCTTAGTGAAATTAATTACGGATAAAGTAGTTCTTGTGGAATTTCTGATGCAACGGTCGAACGCTAAGCAGATATTAATACAAGTCTTGCAGAGCTTTATGACGCAGTTGCCCGTAAGCCTAATGGACATGCCAACCATATTCGACAAGCTTAACTCCGTGTATAGAAATTATTTGGAGAGCGAAATACAAAATCAGGTAACATCTCGTAAATGTGTTAAAAGATTAGCGCAACATCATACATCTGCATTATATTCATTTATCTACTACAGATAGGAACACCTCTGCAGAATAATGTGAAGAACGTAACAATAGTGGCTGAGAATTTCAAATATAAATTGTTACTCGATCAGAGTGACATGTATAGTCACATATTGTCCAAGTTTCCCGAAGACACGATAGAGCCAAAGATGATAGTGTGGGTTTTACTCGAATATATCAGGTCGTTAGCTGAACACGGAATTCCGGTGCAACATTATCTGCACGAATTGGTCATCACAACACTGGTGCACCAAAAAGCGTACTATCAGCTTCATCAATTATTGCAATATCACGTGGTCGCCGATTCGAAGCCTCTGGCTTGCTTGCTACTTTCGTTAGAAAATTTATACCCGGCAGCGCATCAGTTGGCGTTAGATATGCTCAAGCGGCTGGGTAATGCGCATGAGGAGATAATTGAAGTGCTCTTATCGAAGGGACATATCTTAGCCGCTTTACGGTACATTCGGTCAGTCGGAATGGTGGATCAAGTGTCCGCGAGAAAATTCTTAGAAGCGGCAAAAGCCACCGATGACGCGACGCTTTTTCACTCGGTCTTCAAATTCTTCGAGCAGCGCAACTTGAGGCTGCACAACACCACGGCTTTTACCAGAGGAGAACATTGTCAGCCGTACGTGCAGCATTTCAAGTATCTTTTTCAAGGAACGGACAACTCGGACTGCAACTCGGACACGAATTCGAATGTTACTACAATTTCTTCGTAAACAGCGTTTGTGTAGCGTAATAAAAAAACAAGATGACAGACAAAAAAATCTGATCAACATCATTCCTTTTATTTACCGAAATAAAAAGCTCGTGAGAGCTCGCGTAAATGCATGAAGCATGTGCGTTGCTTGGATAATATATAAATTCCTGTGACGTTGTGTAGATACGTATGTTGTGTTATATACGGATATTTATTACAGAAATAAAAGAATTGGAAGAATTTGTATAACATATATTCTCTAGAGATTTTTAACATATATTCTCATTTTGCCACAAAAGAAGACCCGCGGTACGTCTCCGTTTATTAAAGAAATCACAAGGATACAGCAAGTTGGCGTACAGAATAAATATATAATATGTGATTGTGTGTGTTACAGTAAACAAAGTTTAAAATAACAGGCACGTTGTTTTTTTTTTTTAATTAATAAGTAAATCTGGACAATGATATCGTAATTACAAAAGTACTCGAAGTTCTAATTTGATGTGCTCACAAATATGATCGGTTAAGTGTGAAGAAGTAGCTATCATTTTGCGAAAAAATACAGCTCGCACACATAAAACTCAATTCTTTTCAAACAGATATAGGGTAACGCTCAGCGATCGTCAAGTGGAATGGACCTAGGGATATTCCATTAGGGGAAGTAAGTATAGAAAGTTGGTAATTCGACATAGTTTAAACCTGATTCTGCGCGTTCTTCATATCGTATTGTTATACGATTCGGTTAAGAAGTTTGCGCGAAGTTTTGCGTTTTCCGATCTGCACAAGTGTTAAACATTTTCGACGCAGGTAACAATTTCTGATTCTCGACATCGTCGTGTTTCATACAAGCTCTCGTGGGCACACACAGATGAGAGATAAATCAATCCCTTATGAGAGACACATATTGTGTGAGACGAAACGAGAAAGAGAAGGTACACAGACACAGATATATCGATAGATTTCTCATTCAGATTGTTTTTATTTTGATTTTTAACGTCCTTATTATCGTCCAGATTATATATGTATATTATATATTTAATTAACACGCGAAAATGGAATTTCTAAAGAGCGACGTAAAGTTCGGTTACGTACTTTGTCGTTTTTATGTAACAGCGCGACGATGTACTACCACAAACGTACGCGAAACACTGATTAAGATAATATATATTGACAAAAACACTGTTTGATATTTTTGTAACGATTGAAAAATATATCTATATTGGTTTGTTTTTTTTTTTCGCTGAATTGGCGACACACTAGTACAGTGAAAAAGAATAAACCACATATGAGAGCGGAGATTGGTTATCCCGTATTCGCGCGCGTAGATACTATTTTATTGTTATACATTTCAACGTAGACTGGCATATGCTCCTCTCGAACAGGGGCAAAGCGCCATAATAGCTAAGAAGAAGATGCTTTATTTAAGTACAGCACAGTAGTTCTTCGCTAATCTTCGCAAATTTTCCGTCAGTATTCTTTACAGAATCATTCCCACCAATTTCTGGAAGTGAAGCTTCGCCGAAGCTTCGATGGGGATGACTGAAGTGCTTCGCGGAACAATTTATCTTTCCCGATATTCTTCACGTCGCAGACCGGAATATAAACATTAGCGAAGAACTAATGTATTTGAAACATCGTAAGTGCGAAAATTGTGCAACTGGATATAAATTAACTGATGGGACACGTTACCGGACGATAAGCAAGGCGTTAGAAGGTATATAATTTTTTTTTTTTTTTTTTTTTTTTTTCAAAAGTTCGAGTTTTCACTTTTGATTCTCTCTCACAGCTTAACCACTTTTCTTACACGCTATGTACAGCTTGTTTAAAAAAATGCACGCGCACTTTGAATATTCGTAACGTATGTTTTTATTTGTATAATTTCAACACACACTTGGTGCTTCTTACGCGAACGGAAAGTGTAAAAAAAATATTCATAGAGATCATATTTTGTATTCATCCAAAGTAATTTATCAATTTTTAATTTTTTCTCTTGTTCACTTTGTTTTATATCATTGTAGTCGCGTGTCAAATTTAAGTCTTGAGTATAAATATCCATGCTGTGCGCACATTTTTCGTGTTTCATACAGAAGTAAGAGTATCTGATGTAATATATAATATGTATATGCAAAGACACGCCAATTATTTTGATAACAACATGTGTACATACATCATTAGGGAATACGCACTTAACTACATCAAAGATTTTACTAATTGATTATTATTTACAGAGACATCATTACCCGGCCGTTCCGCTTGTTTGTGAAGATTAAGCTTGAGGAAATTAGAAGGAGAACGTGGCGTGTACGTAACATCGTTTTGGGAGGATTGAAGGCTTGAGAGGAGGAGGAGGATGTGGATCGTGCTCTTAACTTCTAAAGGTACGCAGATTAAAGATGACTATTACTCGCACATTTACTCGCACGTACAGAAAACAATGTAGTAGATCTCATTGACAAAGAGATTAGTAACGAATTTCAAAAAGATAATCGTGATGTAATAGAGAGAGTGTCTTCAAGCTTAAAATATATACACATTTATATTTGTCATAATTACAAAGATATTTTGAACAAAAATAATCAATTATTATCGAGCGGCCATTATCTCGTCAGGAACTTGTTTGTGTGAAAACTATATCTTTTTATAATTTTTTTTGTCAAAGCAAGATAACAATCTTTATTGAGTTAACGGCTATTTTTTTTATATAGATCGGAAAAATTCTAAGTACTGAGAGTTTTGGTCCGTGTACGTATATTTATATTTAGATACACACAGCTTCGGACTAGCTCGATCCGATCGCTTAGAATATGAGTCTCATGTGATTAAATTGCGACGGAAAAGAACGGCTTTTGATAAAAGGTGTGAAATAAAGACTTCTTTCGAAATAGAAAATCTCACGCGGTTCACACATTCGCAAGATGAACATTTGTTAAATATAATTTTACGATCATTTTTTTTACTTTTATTCAACAATAGACTTATCTCGAAAAACGCGCCATTCAACTCTCTTTTTCGCTTTTATAATTTCTTCTTGGTCGCGTCTGAAAATTATCTTTTAATGGGACGGTTTTTAATATTCGTAATCTAGTCGCTTTACTTAATCGCAGCGACGATTCGTCCTTTTTATAATAACGTGTTTATTTGCGTCCTAATCGATGATTCTCATTTGAATAAATTCAAGAGTGTTTTGTTCCTGGAAATAAAACTGTCAAGTATATTGAAAATATTGCTCACTTGAAAAAGCTTCGTAATTACGGGCATAAAAAAGTGCGAATATAATGAATTGCAAATAGGATGACAAAAAAAGTATTTATATACATAAAATAAAATGCAAATTAATATCGAAACTTTTTTTTCATTATTGAATTTCTCTGAGAAATGTATTTTTCAATGCAATCGCGAATCAATGAGACTACACAACATAACAGAAAATTCTCAAATTATATTTATATATACTTACATATATATTTTACGATAACTTTCGATATCGAGCGAAATGTTCGCTAGTATCTTGCTTAATTTGTATGATTACTTTTGTGCTTAATTATATATAATTATATAATATTATGTTCCAAGTATATTTCTACGTATATCTCGATATAAGACATATCGAGATGTATGTCTTACATCTTATGTCTCATAATCTAAGATACTTTTTTGCGTATTTGAATATAATGTGTATTTTCATATATTATGTGTATTTTCATATGTGTATTTTCATATATATATATTTTCATATATTTCTCTCAATCCCTTTTGTGCATCTGTCCAATTACAATGGTACATGGGGAGAATCTCCTTCTTGTTCTATTTTCTATATAGTATAAATGTATCGATAAAAGTACTTTCTTCACAATTTTATATATAAAATATTTTTGATATCTTCTTTTCAATGTCTTTTGCACTATCACGTTTGATTTCTTTTGAGGTCAAATGTAATTTTTGATTTTAGATACCAAGCAAAAGTATTTCAAATAGCAAACAATTATAATGCACATTTGTACAGCGTAATTAGTTTTCTTCTATAAATTGTCTATTCTAATAATTACTGTTTATTGATTTTATAGTTTTTTTTAGTTATTGTCTTTCTTTTGCGAATAAGAATTTCGAAATAATACTAAATACTAAAACAGTAACAGATATGAAGACTGTTAACTGAGTTTTTATCTTTTTCTGTGTTAAACACTTACATTGCTCATAAGGTAGTATTAGAGTTTGCAAAAAGTAGCAAGAGAATATTTAATAAAAAAAACTTAATGTAAAATAGTCTTAATAAATTTAAAAGTAAAATAATTACTTTCTAACTTATTCAAAATTATAATTCAATTAAATATATTATGAGAGCGTTTGGAGGAAATATAACACGCGAGGAAAGATTCGTTGAGATTTATAGAACAAGAAGGAGAGTCAGTTCTCTATCGATTCGTCCTTAATTATAATCAGCACCCTATCTAAATCTGAATATCTAAAATAATGTGCTTTGATATATCTCTCGTACGTGGAATTACACACACACACACTCACTTATTCATTTCTTTCTCACTCTTTTTTTCTTTTAAAATATCTCTTAATATGTCAAAAAACAGTGCATTTAACATTTAAGTGTTAAAATTCAATTTCAATTTGAAAACTTTTTGGAAAAAAATCCGTCATAAACTCAAGAATTTTCTTTGAATTAAAATATTTCTCGTTATATATGAAATTCAAAATTTTACAGTTAAAATGTATTTCTCGACGAGATGAAAATTGTGAAGATTGCGCGAATATGTGTAGTAGCTCGTTATTATTTAATAAGTGTTGAATATAGAGAGAGAGAAAAGTACATATCTGGTAACGAAGTTACTACTGGGAGGTAGCACGAGAAACTGTTCTGACGATTATGCATCTCGTAATTTGCAAATATTGTATTTCTTTTTACGCGACAACTGACGCTCGCACGTTAGAAATTTCTTTTGACACCAGCAAAATAAGTATATTTTTTTATATGAATTTGTTTGCACTGTGTATGTAAAATGAAAAATTGAAAAAACGTGTTTCTGATACCAGAACATTTTAATTGGCAGTAAAGCGTGCGTGTTTAAGTGCAGCGCATGCTGCGAAACATCGTGTTTAATTTAAAATCAGAATTACTGAATGCAATTTTTCGTCAGAATAATGTTAAAAATGTTGCGAGAACACTTTCTCGCCAAATTGTTCCTTTGAACTCTGTGTCGAATTTGAGAAAATAATATTCGATTTGTCTTTGTCTTGAGTAACAAAAGAGACCATATTTTTTAAATTCGTGCAAATGCTGAAAGAGATAGACACTGTCAAAATAATTGCAAAAATATCATAAATCATTAAAAATATAAAATATCGCGCGTAGCTTTATGAAGTAATTGAACATTGATTTATACACTTAAAAAATGCAAGATCTCATTCATTCGTTGAAAACAATCACAATCCGTTATTGAACAATCAATCTCACATTCATACTGTTATCGTATATGTACAAAATGGTCCTAAGAGAGAAGGTGTACATCAAAAGCTCTCTTTTTTTCATAACTCGCGTTTTTTCTCAACAAAATAGTAATCTTTTGAATATCGCGTTATATGCGACTTTTTTGTACTGTGGAGATAAAAAAAAAAACAACGTCGTAACGATCTGAAAACAATCTGGTATATTTTAACGATATTTACCATTCAACACGCTAAGAGTAAATGTTTTTTTAAGTACGCGATTTGAGAGAATTTAATTTTGCTATCGATATACACATCTTTTCTGGTATACGAACCTTCGACGATTTCTTACTTCCTCGACTTTCGAGCTAGACATTTTTCTAGAGAGTTAATCGCGTTTATCAGGTTTTATCGCACTTGCTCACTTTCGAAATCCCGTAGATCAGCACGGAACAAGCGGCAAACAAATGCTAATTGATCCGCGTCATTTGGAGGAAAGAAATTACTCGTCGCGTATATAAATCGGCAACTCGCGAGCAAACAATTCGATTGTCGCGACAATTTACACGCGAAAATTGGCCCCGATTTCTGATTGCGACGAGACTTTATGTTTCGTGTATACTCCTCGTCTGGATAGTCGGTTTAAGAGATGTTGCAATCGTCAGCATGGGCGTCTCTAATCTGCTGCTTCGTTTTTCTCGAAGCGCGTCTGATCAGACTGCGGCTGCGAGGCTTGCTCTTCACCTCCTCGACGACGGTGACGACGGTGGAGCCTTGCGCCGCGACCACTTGCTGAGAATTTCCACCGGAACCCGCGCTGGCGGTCCTGCCGCTTGGACTGCCGGACCTTCATAATGAAACAATGAATAAACCAAAACTAGACGGTCAAAAGCATACATTATACAAGTTCTTCTTTCTCCCTTACAACTTCGGTTAGGTGTCCAGCTATACTCTTGTGTTACAATAATTTTTCTTAGAGATTAGATAGTTGTTGTATAAATTAATTATTTTCCAATTAATTTAAAATTAATCTAACATTAGAACGATGGAATTTATTTAAAAGATCAAGAAGTTATTTTAATCAAATTACATCCAATTTTTGAAAAAAAAAAAAAAATTACCATAGATGCAAACTTTTGCAACATCAAAGTTTATGAGGCAAATAATATTGTTTAAGAGTTTTCGCACAGCTTCTATTTAATAGAAAAAGTTGATACTAAGTTGGTACTCTAAGTTGCAACTCTCTCTCTCTCTCTCTCTCTCTCTCTCATACATTACATTATTCGTAATTAAATTGCAAGTAGAGTCTAAATTTCGTTACATACGAGTTCTAAATAAAACAAAGGCGGAAAGTTCAAGTTGTGACTCACACGCGCGCACACATGTAAGTGATCTCTTTTATGAATGAAAGTTGGAAACAATTCTCGTGCCGCGTAACAATGAAGTCACCGACAAAGAACGATGTGCGGAATATAACGATGAGCAAAAAGACTCAATGCGCGGGCTCAAATACTATTGAATATCGATAATAATATGCGAGATTTATGTACGAGAAATCGGATATTTCAGGTCGCGCGCAATCGTCAACAATCTGAAACAATGTTCTATAAACCATAAGCGGTATTGCAAACGTATCGCAATTATATTCGTATTCGACTCAACAATAGTTATATATACACATTGGAAAGTTACACACTTGTTTTGTTATAGTTGCTAGTTCGATGATATTGATCGATCGTGTAACACGCGCGCAACAAATCGCGCTCGAATGACGAATTTGCGAGAAACAAGAGACGGTTAAGGTCGTTTGCTAGAAATTTTCAACGCATTTGTTTAGTAAAATATTATATCGCGATCGTGTCACGGTTCATATCGGAGACCTTAACGATTTTTCCAAGCTTCTTATTTTCAACAAGATGTGGTGTTTTTATAACGCGGTTGTTGCTGCGATACGTCACTCGCACGAATGTTTGTAATATATTAGTTTTGGCAACTTTTATTTTTACCGACTACGATTTTGACATAAAAAGCGCTTAATAATGCGCTTTTACTATTAAATAAGCGTTGACTTGCTTTCATGTTCTCGTCGCGCATTTAATCCGAAACGAGTCTCTCTTGAAATTCTCAGCTTTCGTTTACGTCGGATGCAATCTTCATCTTAAGCCTGCTTGCAGGCGAACAATCTGTGTTTAAGTAAGCCCGACTTAGCGATTCGCTGTGTCCTTCGAGATTATAGTCTGTATCTGCGATAGTTGTGACGAGGAAAACTTACTTAATCATAGTTTCATAAATTTATATACCTGCGCGATCCGTAAGCCGAACATCTTCTTCTGAGCCCGGATTCCTCACCCTCGCCCGTAGGATTTTTCGGCACGATTTTCGAAAGCGTGACGAAACACCTGAAGATTTCCTTGATGTTGTAATCGTCCTTCGCCGAGCACTCCATCACTTTCGCCCGTAACTTGGGCAGTTCGCAAAACAGCCACTCGCTCACGTCCTCGATAGGCACTTCCCTTCGTACTGGCGCCAAATCGAGCTTGTTTCCGGCGACGACTATCGGTACCTCCTGTCATAAAAAAATTTTAACGAATAGAGTTCTTCTTTCCTTCGCAACACAGAATTTTATATCAAAGTAATTTCACGCTACTCGATTCTTTCGCCGGTCTTAAGTATGTCGTTACGATAAATGTTTCAATGACCAGACAGTTACATGTCCAACCATTGGTACATGTTATCTATAAAAAGAAACTACACAAATGTATCGCAATTTGTCACGACTGATTGCTGATGCAGTCGCGCGACGTCACGTGCGACTTTATTCGTCTGTATTCGCCCGCGTTTCAGAAACAAATTCGTGTGCAATAAAACAACGCACCTGAAAGTCTGGTCGTTGTTCTCTCACTTCTTCGAAGCAACGTTTCACACACTCGAAGCTCGGTAACGACGTTGTCGCGTACACGAGCAAAAATGCGTGGGCGGTGGCTATGCTAAGTCGTCTCATCGCGGGAAATTGCAAATCACCTGCGCGAAACACAAAGGGAAAATTTTCATGCAAACATGTATCTTCATTGAAGGATCTTTTTCTCGCACCTAGAACATATCGCTCATAGTATAGATCTTCATTTACATCTTTTACAATAAATTTATTGACATTCAATATCTTTTTTTTTTGTTATTGAAAATAGTGTAAAATCCTTCAATATGCAATTTGCTCTGCGTATTAAACGAATAAGATCTCATCCTGTGTGGAATGTAGAGTATACAAGACGTCGTTCAGTTTAGCAACTTTTTCCGATACTCGTTGCGCTCTCGCTAAAAAGATATCGAAGAGACAGAACGAGGAGGAGACCTCGCGCAACTTCGATTGGATCAAAGATACTCGCTTGTATCATGCATCGAGTTACTCATTTTACACGCGATTCCGACGAGAGATCGGAGATCTGTCTTCGTTTTCAATCAAAACAAATTGAACGATCTATTTGGCCTAGAAAAACACGTACGCGTGGAATCGTACGTGATTTCGTAATTCTTTCTATTGTGCTGTAGATTTGATAGAAACATTTCCGAAATAGTGGAAAAATAAAAAAGACTTTTGTGTCTCAGAGAGCTTTTGAGCGTAACAAACAGGTCAAATTATTGCTCAAGTTTTTTAATTACTCTGAAATTCGTATCACGAATCACTCATTTAAAAATGTAAGAAACATTAGAAAAGATTTAACGATGCAATTGTTTTCTTCCGCAGAATTATACTGCCAAATAACATTTTGCGCGCACATCTAGAGAAAAAAGGAGAACTACTAGACAAACTAAACAACTCGCAAAACTTTGATAACGATATCATTACCGCGAGATATATATAATCGTTCTCGGCAGCAGATATATTGCACGAAAGTTGTAAAAATGTAACTCACTAACGTCAGAGACGCGTATATATTTCTACGTCGCATAAATCCTTCCTCGACAGCGCAGATATGTATCTTACAATAGTTTTTTCTGACACATTCTATCGTCGAGTCTGTTGTAAATTACATACATGCGCACATAACTGTTTTAATGGACGTTTGTTAAAGAAACAATTATTAAGATATGTAAATATTAATCTCAACAATTCTCGATGTTTTAAATATTTTTTAAAATATATTCCCTTAATTAGCAGTTTCTAAATTAGATTCCAACTTACTCAACTATTTTCTAACTTTACACATGTGTATAAATACACTTTGTTAATTATCTTTTTAATAAATGTCCGGCCAGTTGTACTTGTCTAGTTATATTGGGAGACATTTATCCTATCTATAGAAAGAAAAAAAAGGGAATAAAAAAAAAAAAAAAGATACAGCAAACGGTAGTGTTCGTCTTACCCGCAGTATCCAAGAGATCGACCTTGAACGTCAACGTGCCGAGGACACACTCCCGCGAGTACAGATCTTCCACGGTGGGCCGGTATCGTTCGCTGAAGCCTTGGCCGAGCAACCGGCGTATGATCGCGCTCTTGCCAACCCCGGCGCCACCGAGCACCACCAGCCTGATCCTCTCGAGATCGGCCATGTTTCTCGTTCGGTTGCGCCGTGGTGACTTCGAGTACGACCGCGGGAATGCCACCCCCCTAGAAAGGCAATTACTCTTCGGGGAATAGGTCGTTCGTGGATCTCGTTCGCTTTCTGGAAATCCAATATTGTTTCAACCCGTCCTGTCGTTCTTCCTTCGTCCACGAAGGATACTAATTCGATTTCACCCGCCGGCGTGGCGATCGTATCCGAGACCAGAACTCCGGGAACGATGATGGACTCCTCGGGATGTATCGATCGAAGCGTCGATCGCGTTTTTTTTTCTTCTGCTCTACGATGTCGCTCTCTTCCTCGGCTTCTATTCGCTCCTATTCCACTCTCGCGCTCTCACGAGACCCGGTCTCTTCCTCAGGGAAATCGTACGGCTCGCGACGCGAAGTCAAAAGTCCTGTCGAAGAGGAGAGACGCGAAAACCTGCTATTATTATTTATTTACACATGCCAAACATGAACTTCGATCGAACGAGATCGAATTATACGCGAATGGGAGGAAACTCGAGGTAATGCCATTTGGGACTGCCAGGCGGACCGGAAATTGAGGCAAATACCGTTAGTATGGACGCCCAGAGCTAATTGGAATATTCCGTTTCGAGTTTTAATTTTTATCAAGGCCACATTCGCTCTCGCGTGGTTTTATATGTATCGAGAAATTCGATATACGCATCAATCATAAATATATCTAAACAGAAAGTCTTATTTAATTAGTAGTTCTTTTTTTGAGAGAGAGGAAAAGTTATCAATCACATCACGTCAATAACTAGAGTGCTATTTTCTATTGTTAAAAAAATATATTTTTTTATCAATAAAATGTGTATTTTATTGGTAATTGATATAATTGAATGTGTATTATCGATAAAATTCACACATTTTTTCTCAATGCCGAAATCTCAATAGTGACAGATTGTCGACAGAGAGGAAGTTGAAAATCTGCATGAATAAAAAGTTGCGTTCCCCGCGGAGTCGATCTCCGCGGGGAAATTTATCTAAATATTCAATTCATCATGCGAAAACGTGTTAAGGTTTTTTTTCGCAAAAAATAATAATAATAGAAAATATAAAAGCTCAACGCTCTATGAAATATATTATAATAATGAAACGCTCGTTATACGTAGCGCATTGAATTTCAATCTCACAAGATTGACTTTTTTCCAACTCCATCGATTTATTCATCGACATTTTACTCTCAACCTTGCGCGTTGTCGCATTTTTTTTCATTTTGATATTTTCTGATTTGTTCGTATTTCAATATAGAATGCTTACCGAACTTACTGATAAAATATACACATTGAGATATGAGTTTACACGGAAATCTAGTTTCGATAAAAAGGTCGCGTATGGATTTGTGTTAATGACGTTCGAACCGAATCAACGAAGAATTAATTGAACTACACTTGAGAACAAATTTAAAACATTATTTTGCAGTTTAAAAAATTAACCAATGGACATGTATTACATGTTTAGTAGTTAACGATTTATTCTTATAAACCGTTCCTTCAGTTGTCAAAATAATATTTACGAGAACATGTTAATTAATTTTTAGTTAAAAAATATCAACATAGTGAAAGATAAACACAGCATGTATTAGGATCTTTGGCTAAATCCTTGCGACTATTGTTTGTTCGACTTGCACGAATGTAAATTTTCTTTCAATGAGAATTTATGCTCGGATACAGCATAAATTGCGTTAATTTCGCGAAGTCAAAATTGCGCGCGACAATCCTGTCGCACACAGTCGGTGACGCGAGGTCTGTAATTCACTCTGCATCTTGCGCTCTGGAAGAATTACAAAGGGAGAAAAGCAAGGGTGAAAAAAGCGCATGTAACACGCTTCTGCACAATTTATCCCGCAACAGTCGGCTACTCTCTCTCTTTCTCTTTCTCTCTCTTTCTCCTTCTGCTATCGGAAATCTGTAAACCCTTCCAAGCCCTGGAGTAGTCACAGGTGGCTGCCGGCAAAACTTCTCCCTTTTCTTTTTTCGATCGCTTCCGTCGGATTAAAACGTCGCCGTTGTCCAAGACAGCCTCTGTTTTTTATGAAATAAGTCTTTAATCGCGAAGCTTGTTAAGCATCACGACGGTAAATCAGCCGTCAGCCGTTCAACGGCGACTAATTGCAAGCTGAAGCAATTTTTTTGCGCGATGAAAAGCTCGCTCGAAGAACGCGCGCGCAGATGGAGGAGACGCGTGTCTTCTCGTTAATGAACTTGGCGGATAGATGCAAAGCGTGATTATATAAGCCGCGAATTACGAGAGGTGATTGATAAGAAAAATAGTATATACACGTGGCTCTTATCGTTCAAGTTTCATTCTTCAGAGGAACTGTCAAAGTTCCGCTAGCTCGTTTTCGCACGTGATGTTCGTGTGACAGCTCGCCAAAGTAAACGCTCTCAGTGAGTTTTGACAATGTACCAGCTGTTGAAAGATATTTTGAAGAGTTCGAGAAATTGTTTCGCCAAATTGGTACAAATGCTCTCGAGAAGCACTGCTGGTCAAAGTGTATCGAGATAAAAAAAAAAATGACATTGAAAAAGAAATACGTTTCAATCCGATAAATTGTTGTTTATCGGATATGTTTTTCGTTTTTACTATACTTATCAATCGCCTCTTTTATAATCATTACGACAGCTCTTCTCGTCGATACAATCGTTAAGTTTTATACCGGCGCCGCGATTCTTCTGATGCCGATGATTGATGAATCGAGATTATCTCAGACAAAAGCGAAGCGGGGATAATCGAGATAACGCACGAGTGCGTTACAAAGTAGTATCTGGCTTTACTTTATTCTAATTTAAAAAATTGACAGCGTTACTGATTGATGTATTAATTCGATTCTTCCCCGCGTTGATTTGAAAAAGTGACATTTTAGAAATTGTCAAATAATAAAAAACCAAAAAACAAAAAAAACGCGGAATTTTAATATAATTAAAAATGGAGAAAAACTGTCTGATTGTTTTGTGATAATTGAGACTGACAGAAAGCTACAAACATATAAAACGCATACAGGATATTGATAAGTGTTACCATTTTTACATCGTTTGACAATGCACTTCGCGCAGTCAGCAACTGTTGCGTCTCTTTTCTCTATCCATTGTCTTAGAATTAGTTATTGACGTTCGAATGTTGATTCTGTGAACAGAGAGGCCGAGACTCAAATTTAGTTAAGATTTCAGAACTCAACTTACGTGTGTATGCGCAATCGGATTTTCTCGTTGTGTTATATACGCGCCATTAATTTTCCGCGAAAATCGCGCCTCGCATTTTCAAAACAAATTTGATTAAAATCGAATAAACCGAGCGAGACAGATTAATTGCGCAATCCCGTCTATCTTATTATAACCGCAGCGCCTGGGAGAATTCGTAGCATTCCGGAGCTATTAGGATAATTATTCATGTCATTAGTGTTTCTCGGGATTTTTCTGCATTCTGTTTTATGCATTATTTCGCGGAATTCCGATTGCGCGAATTCATTTTTCGCGTGCATTCGTAATTTCGTTGTGTGCGCGTCTCATAAATCTGTCATTATGTTTTTCAATGAATTCTCGTGTTCTACATTTATGTTGAACGCGCGCGAAGTTCGTGATATTCGCTAACAAATTTTTTATTTTTTGAAAAGATTGATACGCATTGTAGTTCAAATTTAAAACAACGTAGAAATTTGAGTGAAAACTCATTTGTTTTTAGTTGCAGTCTAATCTCCGATTTATCGGAAAAATTATTACAGTTCTAGAAGAATTTTACGCACGCGAAATGTTATCAACGTAACAAATGTAAGATATCAACTGCGCGGCGGCGCCACAAGCTGTTTAGCGGCGATCGGCGCGCTTCTAGCGTTGAAGATCGCGAGGTATTATTCGAGAATACTCGAGAATGTTCCTTTTTCGGGCATTCTTCCAGGGGTGACGACTCACTCTCGTTTGGAAAGGCGGATCAGCTGGTCGCCTGCGAGTGGTCGTCATGCCGTGTTGTATTTTCGCGAATGTCGCTAAAGAGCTTTGAGTCGATCGTCGTGTGATACATTTGAAAATCGTCGCCGTGTCGTTTAAAGAGTTGTCGGTGCAAGTCGGTGTAGTCATAGATAGAAACCGTGTGATCCGCTGTGTATAATTAAATAATACAATACAGATAGTCGTTACAGGAACAGCATAGTGTATCTTTATTGCTCCCATGACCTTGGT